>JAQFVV010015038.1:0-21460 GCA_028023455.1 Epiperipatus broadwayi | reverse complement strand
AGTAGCATTTTAGTTTCAAATAACAACTTTATTCACACCTTAAGGAGATACATATGGATATCATTTAACATCTTTCTTGTTATATGTTACATGCTTACAATGTGCTGTGGCTCTACAATGAAAACAATAAATAAGAAAACTAATGGTAATAAAAATAAACTACATAAAAATAAGCTACTTAGGAATTATTTGGGTCAATTAGTTGACTGTCAAATTCAGGGTTTAACAATTAAATAGAAAGGACTGGATTATATTAATGTGACAACTTTTAGACTCTGCATAGGAGTCATTATGTCCAGTTAGTTTTGCCATGACAGTACAATAAATACCTAATTGTTTTGATCTTCAGATCTCCAGTTGGTCCCATGTCTGACTGGCTAACCAGTGCTGGCATACTTTCCAATCATATTCTTTGGCCTCACCAAGTAACTTGAGGAAAAGCTCTTCTGGACTATTATTCAATCCATTGTCAAATATTCTCTTATTTCACACTATCCATATAGCAAAATGTATAAAGGTGGGCAGTCTAATTTTACCATAAAGGCCACCCTTTACCACCCTTGAGATATTTGTATCTGCAATGTCTGCTTCCCTGAATCTTTTAAGAGTACAATGACATAGATTATTCCATGTTTCACATTGATCTAGGATATGGCTCATTGTCTCTTCATTTTTATTACACATTGGGCAAATTGGATCTCTTCTATATCCCTGCCTGTAACACAAAAAGGTGCTTGTTGGGAGGGCTCCAAGGTTGATTTTTATCAGGATATCCACCAGCTTAGGTTCGAGTTTTATCCTTTTTGCCAACCTAGCAAACCTGGGAATGCTGATTGAGAGAAGACTCTCCACTGTGGACTCATTGTTTTCTGTCATACTAAATGCTTCCCAATAGTTAAGCTTGAAGCCAAACATAGTCGCTGATGTCTTAGTTTTCCCTACAATCATTGACACTTGTTGTTGCAACCAAATGCTTGTTTGTTTGGGTGGAGGGCGATCTGTTGGTTCTACCTTCAGCAATGGCAAGGGGCTTTCCATACATGAGTTTTGGCTAAATAATTTTACTAGTATATTATATGTCCTTTGAAATACGAATGTGGAGATTGAATGTAGTCCAAGCCCATTATGAGCCTTCAGTTTTTGGAGAAGGCTGAGACTTATTATGACTGGGGCTTTTCCATTCCAACATAGTCTTCTGCATTGAATTTCCACCTTGTGAATGAATGCCTTTGTAGGGGAAAACCCAGCTAGGAAATATGTTATTTTTGGCAATACTATGGCATTGAAAAGGGTGACCTTTCCCAACAATGACAACCGGACCTTTGATAGCAAGGTAATTGAGTTAGAGACTCTTCAAGCTCCTTCCTCATAATGTAAGGGGGGAGGCCAACATGAATCCTAGAAACTTTTGTGGAGTTGCTCTGAATCTTCCCGGGATTTGCTTTCCTGATTTGATTGACCACATAGCTGACTTGGCCTCATTGACTCTTAGACCAAATTCACTAGCAAAGTGATCCAAGATATCCTCTATCCCAGCAAACTCATCCTGAGATGAGAGAAACACCACCACATCATCCATATAGGAAACTTGATGAATGCTCTCTTTCAGCAAAGGTATTGCAACACCCGAGAGTGTTGCCTTGATGCACAACAGCAATGGGTTTATATAGGCTTCAAAAATGAGTGTACTTAGTGGCAAGCGCTGCGGGATGGAAATGCTTGGCTGAAATCCTGGAACAACTCGACCATCCAATGAGAGAAACACTTCTCTATTTTGTAGAAGGTTCTCAATCATTTGGAGATATGCCTTGGGCACTTGGAGCTCTTCCAGTACACTAAGAAGCACATCGATCCTGATGCAGTCAAAGGCACTGGCAAAGTCTAATTGAACTGCAACTGGCTGGGACATTTTTTCCCTGTGAACATGATTGACAATGAGGTGAAATTGGCTGATGTCATCTGCTGGAGAGCTACCCTTTTTTGCAAACTGGCAGGCAGACAGTTGACTGATGATGTTTTCCTGGATGTTATATTTTATCAGACCCTCAATGGTCTTTATGAGAAGAGGGCTCATTGAGATTGGCCTGAGATTTTCAAAGTCACTACAGCCCTCTAGTTTTTTAAGCAAAGGCACCATAGCAAGGGGATAGAACCCTTGAATGTCCCAACTGTTATCTGCCAGGAGGTCCACCATCCTTTTAATGATTGGGATGGTAAATGATCTTAGGTGTAGCAGCAGGAATTTTGGAATTCCATGCACCTCAGGATGTGTTCTATCAGGGATTGCTTTAAGTTTTGCTAATATTTTGGCTTCAGTGATTTTATGAGGCTCCTTGTCTGTCTTCTTAAAATTTCTGCAGGTTCCTGTTATACCTAATGGTTGAAGCTTTTTCTCATAATATTTCTTAATCCTGAACAGCATAGATTCACCTACATATTTTCTCTCATTTATCTCAATTGACTTTGGGGCTCTGGAGTTTCTACCAGACCCAAGGGCCCATTTAAGGTACCCCCTTGTCCAGAAATGTTGATCATTTAGATATTGTCTAGCCCTCTTTATTGAGAGGTATTCTGCAATGGCTTTTTGTTTGACTCTATATCTATTTTTAAGATCAATGATACCATGAATGTTTTGACTTTCATAGGGCAAGGTCTCCAATTCATTGGCAATTCTATCCAGTTCACTAATCAGGTGGAATGGACCCCTTGTTTTTTTGGTACAGCAGCTTATTAGTTCACTAAGTGAGCTTGTAAATGTCAACCATGCTTTTTCAATAGGGAGTGTTGATAATTTGACTGTATTAAATTTAATATAGATTTCAGAGATTAATTGGGTTGTGGCATTTGATGTGGTTAGCATTCGAATTGTACATGGTAAGTTAATTATGGGTTCCTGTACAAACACTGTTTCTATTTTGACCTCTAATAGGAAGTGGTCAGAAAAGGCCACTGGCCATAGATGAGCTTCAATCACTGGAAATGATGGTGACATGTACACCATGTCTATGAGTGTCTGTGTATATCTTGTGTAAAATGAAAAGGCACCTTATGGGAACAAATCTTTGCCACTTACTAGGGCCTGGCTGAAGCTGTTGACAAATTTTTCTTGAAATGTTTCATAATTGTGGTTGAAATCACCAATGATTATGGTCGGGAATGGACTGTTTCTCAGCACTATGTTTATTGAGTGAATAGCATTGAATACAACTTCTGAGCTTTTAGATAAATATAGGTTCACAAGGTTGAATGTCCAACCTCTATACTGTATCACTACAATCAGGCTATTTGTGTTTATGCATAGAATTTTAAAAAAGGTAATCGATGATTTATTGTTAATCATTATTGCTATTCCTCCTGCAGCAGTATTGGAAAATGAATAATGAAAATGCCCCAATGACTGCATTAATTGGATAATTCTTGCGTCAGAGTTATGGTGCAATTTTGTCTCATACAAACACAAAATATCTGGTGCCTGGTGCCTAAACCAATGTGACAGGGCATAAGCTCTATCACGAGAATTCAGGCCCTTATGTTCACAGAAATGATGTTGAACATTATCAACTTGATATTGAATTATCTTGCTGAGTCCTTCTCCACTTGGTATGGGTTGCCTTGATCAGTCTTTTTTGATCCAGACTCCAGTAGAGGACATCCTAAGGCACTTGACTGGATGGAGTTACTCTCAAATTGTTTAGTAATAATAATTTGCTCATAACCTCAAATTTATAACTCAAATTAAATTACATTGTTTTAAAGTAAACTATCTGAATTTTAATACTACAGAAATAATGTATTTTAATTACTTCCATAAATAAATAATAAGTTGTGACTAGCTATTATATACAATTTGAAATTTCTATAGAAATTGACTATTAGTTACCACCATATAGTAATCTAGCAAAATAGAAAGGCTACAATATATATATGACTTCAGATAAAATCTGTGATAGCACTTCTTTAAATATGTTCAGTTTAAGTGTTCCACTTCCAAAAATGCTAGGGGCACATATTTTTCATATACATTGTGTTTAATTGTGTTATAACATTAAAATCAAGCAAAGATAAATTTCAGGAGATAATTACATAATTATGGTGGACTGGTACATGTTTAAATTAATTTACAATGTATTTTTGTGATAGTATCAACAAATAGTAATAATAATCTATAGAACAAGAGTTTTTATTTTTAATAAAGCTGATTTACATTTAATAAACTATGTTGTTCTAACACAATGATATATATATCAGCTACAGTTATAGTCACATTTTCTTCTGCTCTTTTCAATAAATAGGGCTGATAATTTTCTTTTTAATTCTCCAGTTCATCACTAAAGAAAACATTTAACCACTCATTCTAAAGTATTTGAATAATTCTACCTTTTCTTTTTAACATTTTTGCTTTTTGATTAAAATGCATAATAGATCACAATTTAAAAATACATAATAAACTGGTCTCTTTTTTTTAATTTTATAATTACTATTAAATATCAGATGTGTAGATTCTTTTTTGTTATCTACAAATTTAATGAAATTAATTTTGTTTTTAAAAAGTATGTATTTCAAGCTCTTTTACTCTAATTTAAATGCCCTTACATTGGTTACATCTCTCTATTAAAATTTATTTATTAAATGTTTTAATTTTTTTTAAATATTTTATTTGTTTGCACACATCCCAAAAAAAACAACTATAAAACCATTGTATCTCCTGTTCAGTCAATTATTATTATTAACTTACAATAATTTTAAATAATTTTCATAACCCATTGAATGTTCATTATATTAACAATATCCAACTGCCTGTCCATCTTTCCAGGCTTCTGTTTCCAGCAATATGAGTTCAAATGTAATTATTAGGGATTTGAACACAGACTTACAAGCTCCATTCAGCAATCCATTCTAACTCACACAATCAATACAAATGACCATGCTCACATGGAAAAGATAAATAATCTCCAATATACATACTTCGTGCTGAACCAGCACTCATTATTTGATCCAGATCCCCATCTCCCAAACACACACACACACATATATATATATATATATATATATAATGCTCAGCTTATATTAAGATAACAAATGTTCAACCATTAATGGACAGGTTTCAATCTAATCCACCCTCAAATTTTTTAGCCATCCATACCTTTAACAATTTGATGATGGAATGCTCAAATCTTTCTTGAGCCAATATTGTGGTCATGCTCATGATGACATTAAATCAATCTGATTCCTCATATTTAGAACCTAAATACCCAAAAAAGGCATGAGCAGGATACAAGTTAAATGTGTAGTATTTGAATACAAGTATTATTTTTGTACTTGGTTAAGTGAATTTGAACACAGAATTTCAAGCTCTCTTCAACTATCAACTCTATCTCACACAATCGATACACATAACAACACACATACAAAAAAAATAAATGGTCTCCAATATATGTATTTTATGCTAAACCAGCACTCATCAGTTTATTCTTATCATCATTTTCCACAGGTTGTCCAGATCATCAACTCCCTCACATATATATAATCAGTATTCAGTTTACATTAAGATAGCAAACCTTCAAACATTAATGGACAAGTTTCAATGTATTTTACCCTGCAATTCCCCAGCTATCCATTTTTTTGAAAATCTTGCTGCCAATATTATGCTATGCTCATGTTCACTTTAAGCCAGTCTGATCCCTCATGGATAAAACCTTGTCCATTAATAAATATATAAATTGTGGTAAATATTATATATATTTACAATGTAATGTACATATATATTGTAAAAATCATTTAGTTTTTTTTATAAAATTAAAATTAAAAAAAGAAAAGAAATTTATTTACTTTGTTATATATAAGCAATTCAAACTCATACTTTCACACAACTCTCAACTCTTCATGCCATCTCATATTGTTCAACTCACCTGATCATGCAAATGTTGAAAAGATAAATAATCACCAATATATGTATTTTATGCTAAACCAGCAATCATCAATTGGTTCAGATTACTATCTCTACACATATGTACAATCAGTGCTCTGCTTTATATTAAGATATCCAATCTTCATACTTTAATGGACAGGCTTCAAACTACTTCAACCCACAACTCTTCAGTCATCAATTGGATTGGAGTAGTTTGAAGCCTGTCCATTAAAGTATGAAGATTGGAGATCTTAATATAAAGCAGAGCACTGATTGTACATATGTGTAGAGATAGTAATCTGAACCAATTGATGATTGCTGGTTTAGCATAAAATACATATATTGGTGATTATTTATCTTTTCAACATTTGCATGATCAGGTGAGTTGAACAATATGAGATGGCATGAAGAGTTGAGAGTTGTGTGAAAGTATGAGTTTGAATTGCTTATATATAACAAAGTAAATAAATTTCTTTTCTTTTTTTAATTTTAATTTTATAAAAAAAACTAAATGATTTTTACAATATATATGTACATTACATTGTAAATATATATAATATTTACCACAATTTATATATTTATTAATGGACAAGCTTTTATCCATGAGGGATCAGACTGGCTTAAAGTGAACATGAGCATAGCATAATATTGGCAGCAAGATTTTCAAAAAAATGGATAGCTGGGGAATTGCAGGGTAAAATACATTGAAACTTGTCCATTAATGTTTGAAGGTTTGCTATCTTAATGTAAACTGAATACTGATTATATATATGTGAGGGAGTTGATGATCTGGACAACCTGTGGGAAATGATGATAAGAATCAACTGATGAGTGCTGGTTTAGCATAAAATACATATATTGGAGACCATTTATTTTTTTTGTATGTGTGTTGTTATGTGTATCGATTGTGTGAGATAGAGTTGATAGTTGAAGAGAGCTTGAAATTCTGTGTTCAAATTCACTTAACCAAGTACAAAAATAATACTTGTATTCAAATACTACACATTTAATTTGTATCCTGCTCATGCCTTTTCTGGGTATTTAGGTTCTAAATATGAGGAATCAGATTGATTTAATGTCATCATGAGCATGACCACAATATTGGCTCAAGAAAGATTTGAGCATTCCATCATCAAATTGTTAAAGGTATGGATGGCTAAAAAATTTGAGGGTGGATTATATTCAAACCTGTCCATTAATGGTTGAACATTTGTTATCTTAATATAAGCTGAGCATTATATATATATATATGTGTGTGTGTGTGTGTGTGTTTGGGAGATGGGGATCTGGATCAAATAATGAGTGCTGGTTCAGCATGAAGTATGTATATTGGAGATTATTTATATTTTCCACATGTGCATGGTCATTTGTATGTGATCAGGTGGGTTCAGCAATATGAGATGGCATGGAGAGTTAAGGATCATGTGAAAGTCTGAGTTTGAATCCTTTACATATATATATATATATGCAGGTGTCTGTAAGCCTGTACAGTGTATTAAATTATATTGTCATTAAAAATCAATCTACTTATTCACTATAAAAATAATTAAAATATCTGGATTAATTAAGTTTAAACATTGTGCAGTAAATATTGTAGATAATATTCTTTGTGTACAAGACAAATGTGATCATAATTTCATATTCATATTTCTGTGGGTATGTGCATTATTTTCTGTAGTAGTACTTAAAAATGGTTATGTTTAACATGATGTATATACATACACAAAAAATACAACATGAAATGTTATGCAAATTTGTTGAAAGTAATAATCTTTCTACCTGCCACACAAACAACAATAAAAGTTCACTGCAGTTTATATTTTGTCTGTGCTTATGGGGGTTTTAATTATTGTCAGACAGTTGGAGAGATATTTAGAATTTGTTTTCTTCAGCTAATCTGGTTTAGTTGTAAATTTGGGGTAATTTTTATTTTACATATATATAAAAGATAGGGATATTTTTTTTATTTAGATAATTTTCCAAGTAAATATTGTTTGTCAGAAATTAGTAGTAGATAAACGAAGATTGATTGCAATATATTTTTTTTGATATAAGACCTACAAATTGTCAAATAAATTGACATTATTTACAGAATGAAGAGAAATGCAAGTAAAACTAAAGTTGTGAAGAAGAGTAAAATGTAAAAGTAATAATTGTACAGGAAATGTAGTGTTCTTAAGTTTAAAGTAGAAGTAATGAAAAAATAATAACGAATAATTAAAGTGGATTTTGACAATTGGGAAAATCTATTTTGTGGGTGAAGGAAATTGAAGTGAAAAAAAGTTTATTAAATATTTTGTTTTGGACATTGAATTATTAAAATGAAACTATTAAGCAGGTACAGTTTAAAAATAAATAAGAATAAATTAAATGGGAATAATTGAAAAGAATTTACGACAAAAATAATAATTATGGGAAATATGAAACAAAAGGCACGGGCTGATCATGGAAATAAATTATTTGTAAATGATAATTTGAAAGTATACAAAGTATTAATAAAAACCTAATAGCTGATATTACAGAATATTACCCAAATGTGATAATAAATAGAATTATTAATTAAGGAGTTTGAATAACATTATATAGATTGATGATAGATGAGACCTTGATGATGGCAACTAATTGTGATGATTGAAATGCTAGAATGAATGATGTTAAAGAAATGAATCTATAAAATCATAGTTGCTAATGGTGCTCAAGAATAATCATTTTAATACTCAGAATGTTATAAGATATTCACACAATGGAAGTTCTTTCAGTCTCAAAGTCTTTACCTCTCCAGAGTGTAAATAAAGTTCTCTAATCAAACATTCTATAATGACCTAAACCAGCAAAAATATTTGCTTCGGAATCATATAACATTAGCTACCATAAGTGACAAATTATGTTTCAATCTAGAAATATTTAGTTCTAAACCTGCCATCATATCATTACACCATAATATTCTAATAACATATTTAACTTTTTAAGAAAGAAAATGTAGTAACTTCCTTTTGCAAAGAAGTCAAACATACATAATTCATGTTGCAATCAATTTCACATATACATTTTTTAGTTATACTTAAACATAAATTATATATATTGTACCGGTCGAAAGCCACCACCACCGCAAGTCAAATCGGATTCAAACTCAGCTTAACCAAAACTGAATTCAAACCCAACTCAACAGCTCAGATAGCAGAAATCGACGGCACAGTGCTATGCGCCAAGAACTAGTTCAACGGTTGGTGAGGACTAGAGACCCTTGCACTGACACGAATATCTAATAATTAATTACTTTGAATACTTTTTAAATCAAATCATATGTATGTTCGGGTTGCCAACACAGATAGCGGGTATGAACATTTAAATAATTATAAAAGAATGATGAACTAAGAAACCAAGTATGTTAGAAATATTTAATAATAATAATAATTTGTTTTGTTCAATAAAATATAGATTGCATTAGTTACCTCTAGTCTTTAAATAATTTATAAATATAATAAGAGTGGCGGTCCTTATCATATGCCAACAAGTATTACACAACATGGGATTCTATGTCTATGCCCCCAACGAGACATATAAAGGCAGATAAAGGTATTCATTAACAACGGAAATGATTGTTCTAATTTTATTACGGTGGAATGTGAGATTTATTTTCACATTCGGAAATCTATTCATGAAGAGCAAAACGTATTTCAAGGCATAACTTTAATCTTGATTTGAAAACTGATTTAAACTAAATATATTTGAGAATTGGTTCGACTTTAATTTAAATCACTCCATCACGAATTACGAGCACGGAGCGGGTTTTACCGGAACAAAGATGCAATGGTACTGACAAATTACAAGGCAGAGAGTAAAATTGAAAGATGATCGCTAGTCGATGATCGAAGTCCTATGGCGGCTTGCATTTGGCAAGTCTTACGCCCTTTGACTAATGAATCGGAAATTTAAATAAGAGAATATGATCACCGACCAGCCTAACGGAGCGGAAGATGGCCCTACGTCAGCAACATTTGATGATGATGACTTGATAGTCATCGTTGAAAAATAGAACCCATGTAGAATGCTCTACGTGATGACTTGACCAATTAATTAAAGTCAAACGAGCTTTTATCGAACTATTTTAAAACATTTATAAACTATATTAATTATGCCCTAATATCGTGCCCTTCCTGAATATTAATATAAAATAACAAAAGTGGAATTAAAATACATTTAACCCTTTATCGACCCTTTTTGGCAATACAACATTTAAGGTTATATTCGAATAAATATATATTAGTAAAACAAGAAATCAATATTTAACATTTTGTGAGTATCTAAACACTTGTAACTTAGTAGCTGGGGACATAGTGGAAAATGGAGCTAATAGTTTATTATTAGCCAATTATAAAAATAATAAACATGTAATATTTTCTTTCGACTCGATGATTAATAGAACTTTCAAATTTAGTTCTAATGGGCGAAAATTACTATTTGAAATTAATATTATATTATTTGCGTGAGGCAAATGGAATCAAAAGGGCTCATCGAGTCGAAAGATTATTGGCATATAATTTTTAAATACGACATTAATAAAGCAAACTAACATATATATATATTAAACGAACCGCCAGGTAAGAAAAGAAAAAGTTTAAAGACTAGAGATTGAAAGAATTACAATATAAATTTATAGTAGCATTTTATAAAGATTTACATTAAATAATAAAGAGCTCTTAAATAGGAAGAGTATTAAATAAAGTTCGAACTGGCCAGAAAGTTTAACGTTCATATTACCCCTTCCGCTGGTCCTTAAGTTACACCTCCAAGTTGTTGAAAACGTAGGCATCATTGGTTAACTACTGGAGTAGTATTTTAGTAGCTTTCATTATTTTAGCAGAATTATCGATCCGGAAAACGGTTCAGCAGCTCCAGTGAAGATTCCTTGGGACTTTAGGAACCGTAGCCAGATTCCTGATGTTCTAGCCCTCTATCATGATGAAATACAAATTAATATGCACAGAGTTCACTGCACTACTCTACAATCAAAAACTCACTAGCCCTCTTTACTTTTCAGGGCTATATATCTACTGTTTTTCTGATGCCTCCGGCTAGCGCTCATTTTATTATCAATCCGTTTTCTTTTTATAATTAGTTGTTTTCCAAAACATTCCTTCGATAAGCTTTCAAACTAATTTGTGAATTCCTTTCCTAATTAGAAAATGAATTCTTAAAGTCTGAAATGATTTTAATTAAAAATTGAACTCTTATCTTTTTTTAATTAATAAAACTTTACTGTTGTGTTTTTTTTTTGAGAATTTGAAAGCCCATGGAAGGAATGTAGCTTTTAATCGCAAAACTTTACAAATTATTTAAAAGTAAAAAAAAACAAGTATTCCCGACGCAATGAAACTTTCGAACAATTATATACATTTAATATTTACAAATATATATATACGCACAATCCACGCAATTTAATATATATAAATTCATGAATATTTTATCATGAATTTATTTAGAGAATTGATCAAATTTAACTAAACTAACTAATTTTACTACATATTTGAAACAAGTTATTCATTATGGAAATTAGCGTGGATTGAACGTATAAAGCCCCATTGCATCGGAAATTTAAGGTTAGTATTAGGGTAAATAACATGAAGCTAGGATCGAACTCAGATCCGACTGCTTCAATATATACTCTCTAAATATTGATTGGCTTTTAATGATATGTATATATTGTATCAAAATTCTATTCCTTAAATTTTCCCGAAACACATTAAACAAAGATTCTGAAAAATATAAATGATCCTCCAAGATATGCATTTTGTGCTGAACAAATCCTCATATCCATTTTAGATATGTTTTTATCATTTGCCAGTATTTATGGATAGCAAATTACTACAACATTCTTAATTACCACAACTTGCTTAATAAGTGACAAACTTTCTGCACTCATAACTTTGATCCACACATTGCTTATGCTAGTAGATTACTGATTAGATATATACAATACAAATACAACATCCATTATTTAATAAATATTGCAATAATAAGAAAAAAATTATTATAGCAGTGATTAACTATTATTAACAGTCTTACAATTTGCAGAAGTATTTTTGGTTAATTACTTAATCCTCTTTAATTGCCATTTAATTTTAAAAATATATAATAGAAGCAAACATCATCAACTCAAATACCAGGAATCCTGAATTTTAATGTTAGCAGCTTGTTGATTAATTATATACATTTTTTTTTCTTTTTTTCATATGTCATAGCATCGACCGGGAGGTGAACCCACAACTGTCTGCAACCAACTACTTGTTTACAAGGTGACTGCGCTGACCTCTTGGCTAACAATGCTTGACTAATTATATACATTTTTATTTCTATTTCCTGGGATTTGAATTGATACTTTTGTTATATATTTTTAAAATTAAATGGCAATTGAAGAGGATTAAGTAATTAACAAAAAGGACCTTTGTGAAATGTAATCCTGTGTACAATAGTTAATCACCATTATATTTATTATTTTTTTTATTATTTATATAAACATTAAAAACCTAAAGCTAAACTAGTCAATAAAATAATCAAAATTACCATAAATTCACAACTCATCCAGACTAGCCAAAAATATAAACTAAAACACAACCAATGGTGTAAGAAACTACTCTTGAGAAGTCTGCTTGTAGCAGTGAAAACATTGCTTGCATTTTAGAGTTTATATTTTTTGGCTAGTCTGGTTGAGTTTTAATTTTGATATATATATATATTGCTTCATAAGTCATTGGTGTAGATCTATATTGTAAAAGTCCTGGTTTTCCACTAGAAGAATGGAAACACATCTAACTATGATCAGACCTAGGGTCGTTGGGTAGGATCCTGTGAAATGATGTGATGAAGAAACTAACCAATGATCATATCCACCTCCAATGGGATATCTCTTAGTTTACTCATTAAATCTAGATATAATTTAGGCTAGTTCCTCCATACCTCACCCCTTTTAGGCTTCCCTATCCTTATGAAATGGTGGGTGTCTAATACCTTGATCATATGTCTGGTATTAGCTTGGGGTATTGGGTAAGCTGAAACATATTTTGTGAAGAGATCATAGGTGACCAATAGGTATTTTTGTTTGTTGATTGGAGGCAATGGCTTATAATAATCAATCACTGAGATCTCATTTGGTCTTTTAGGAATAATAGATTTTAATGTCTTACTGTAATTTTGGTTTACTGGCTTGGCTCATAGTCAGACTAGACAATCTTGAAGTGACTTTAAAATGTCCTTATACATTATTGGCCAATAAAATCACATTGTCAAAGTGTGTTCTGTTTTATAGGCATCAAAGTGTTCTTATAAACTGTGGATATATTTAATGAGTGGGGCATGCAATGTTTTCAGTATTATTACCCTCCACTCATCCTTATCTACATTTACCTTATAAAACAAGACCTGGTATCTCTACTTTGTAACAAGTGGGATCCTTTTGCACATTCAAAACTTTCTTTTCATTTAGAGCTTTTATGATTGGGTTGGATACGTTCTCTAAATCATTCTCTACATCACTATTTGACATCAAATTGACATATGTAATGTAGGCATTCTCTACTAACAAATGATTCTATTAAACCTACATGAGTTTTGACTCATCAGCTACAACATTCTCAGATCTCTTCCAGTATTGCATGGTGTAATTGAATTCTTGTAACAGCAAACTCCATCTGACTAGATGACTATTGACTTTTGTGGTCTTACTTCTGATCCAAGTAGCATTTTTTGAAACTTGTGGAAAGCTCACACTATTGATAGGGCTTCCTTTTTGGTAACAATGTAATTTATTTCTGGATCCTTTAGGACTGACTGATAAAATAGAGAACCCCAGGCTGGCTGTCCTCCTGGATCTGGGATAGTGTTACCCCTAATTCAAAACCATTACTATCTGTCTGGAAAATAAATGGTTTATTAAAAATAAGGAAAGACTAACATGGTTTGTTCTACAAACCCTGTTTTAATATTCTCAAATGCCCAGCCCAGGTTCATTGGTTCATTTCCATCACTCATCTTTCCTGATTAGTTTTAGCAATGGTTCTATGTAGCCTGAGAACTTCTGGTAGAAACAATTGTAAAAGTTACACAGGCCTAAAATGATCTAATTTGTTTCTTATTGGTTGGTTTAGGAAGTTCTGAATGGCGCTGATTCTCTTTGGATGAGGTCTTATTCAATTGCAACCTATGATATGACCTAGGAAGACTACCTGATTGGAAACTACTGTCTACCATTACTTCAGGAATATTTTTAACTATTTGTTTCATATCTGTATATCCTTTTTAGGTAGGTAAACAGGTAAGATGAGCAATTCCAGATTTGTGAAGCTTTTATAATTCAGTCAAGTATAGATGTATATTTATACACATAAGTTTCATTATTTTATTCAGATACAACCAATATGCATGTAAGCATTTGTGATTCATATAGCATTTTGTTATTTTTAAATTTATCACAAGTAGGTAAACAGGTTATATAAGCAATTCCGGATTTGTGGAGTATTTATAATCCTGTTAAGTATAGATATGCATTTATACACATAAATTTATCAGCAATTTCATTTATAATCTTAATTTAATTATTCTGATTTATAGTTAAGATATTTATTTTTCAGTTAACATAGATATATAAATTTGTTATCAGCATTTCCATGTTGGTAGAGTTTATAATTCTGAATATAGAACACAATTAATGTTTTCATATTATTCCATTAATTTTTTATTATAAACTTTATTATAGAATTAATAATTGAATTATTATTATTTTTAATGCTTACCTTTTGACTTGTTGTTCTCTTCAATAACAATGGGGCTTGATAAATGGCACTGTAGACTGAGACTGGAGCTTACTTCATAATCGTGGATAGAGAGAAAAAGTGGGCTAACCACCCATGTTAAATTGTTTCTTCATGAATATGCTAAAACTGATAAAAAACAAGCACTCTCTGATAATCCAAATTTTCCAGCCTATTTATACTTTCTCTGCTTGTTTTATCCAATACAACTGATAAAAAAAAACTATTCTCTCTCTAATAATCTGAATTTTGCAGCCTATTTATACTCTCTCTGCCCATCAGAATGGATTCACTTTTCATGACCCTTGCTTCAATTGGTGTTGGTGTGTGTTTTCATCCACATTCATGCCATTTCCCCCAGCTCATTGGCTATTCTTTTTGGCAGTAGAAGACCATTTTCAATTATCTGGCTATGTGTTTTCGAATTCCAATTAATTTTAAATTTTCTTTCCTGGAGCATTGATTTAACACCTAAGTTATTTTGCCTTATGAATTATTTTTCTGAAATACAAAATAAACTTATCTTTTTTTTAATGTTTAAATATATATTTTTTTCTTTTTTGCTTTATTGATTTTCTTTTTTGGATTGATGAATTTTAATAAAGAAAGATTTATACTTTTTTTTTAATTGCAGATTTAAATGTATTTGTTTTCTTTTTAATTTGACCAAATTATCTTTTTTTTTTCATTGCGATCAATTTTCATTATTTCTTTGTTTCTTTAAATTTTTAGTTTTCCTTAAACATTATTAAGTCTTTCTTTTTTCTTTTTTAACAACAAATCATGATAGTCTTTTTAATTGGGGGGGGGGTCTTTTGAATATATATGTGGAACAGTATATCTGTTTCAATATATTATTGCAATAGTTTTTAATTAATAGACATTTTATTTGTGTATATATATGTTCAATAGATGGACCTTAACAATAGCCCCAATCAGAGAAAGAATTCAAAATCTCTATCAGAATGTCCTCATTCCCAGACCAATTGTTTTCAAGCTTGTGGCTCACCTCAGTGAGGAGCTAGTTCTCCAGACACTAGATCTAAAATACCAACTCAAACGTCAATCTTTATCTAATGTTACTATTAATTTGAAAACTGAAATTTTCAGACATATAAATGTCTTCAAATCCAGTCTTACAAACTAAATAGCTATATGGGTCTGAACTCAGTTCAGTGTCATTATATATTAATAGCTTTAGCAATATAACATAGCAATATAGTTTTAAATTTACATTTATGGTGCCAATACTAAAAACTTAAAAATATTATAAATTTTTTATATTAAATGCTTTTATTGACTGTGCATTAAAAAGAAATAAAATAATGAGGAATGTGAATTGAAGAAAAATAACAATAATTAGAAAAAGCTATTGGAGGGTAAAATATTTTTTTGTAAAATTTCTCAATCAATAGAATTTGAGTATGAGGAGGAAATAATAAAAGAAATAAATATTAATTTTAAATCTCATCAAAGAAGCTCTGAAAAAATCTGAATTGTTATTCTACTACAATGACAGGCAATTAGCTATTATATTTGTACTACATGGAAGCTCCCAGGAATATTAGAATATATATATACACACATATAGTAAATTCTTTAATCATTTTGCACTCATATATTGTTTCTATGCATTCAATATTTGTTTTTTGTGATCATAAATAACACTAGAGATATGCATGTTATTTTTATAAAAAATACATTTTCATTATACTTTTAGCATTTTATTATTGACCAACTATAATCTCAAAGCATTAGTATTGGAGATTAAAAGTGTTTTTAAAATAAAAATGTCATCTTTAATTTCTTTTATAAAAAATAACATTTGTATCTTTACTCTCTCTTGTTTAATTCTTAGACAATAATTCAAATGCAATTCTTTTATTTTCTTTTTTTAATTAGAAATAATTAACTTTACTTCCAATCTTTACTCAATTTGCTACTCATTTTTTTTTTAAATGATAGTTTATTGTCTTAAAAAATTCATATAAATAAATGCTTTCAATTTTTGTAAATCAACTCATGTAATCTGAATAAAGCAAATAAATGTCAATATTGTACCGGTCAAAACAGTATGCTCACTTAACAAGATTCAAATCCTAAGCAAAAGTACCTCGAATCTGATCATTCCCGAGATACACAGGTCTGGAGCAATCCTGAATTCTAACCTATTTGCCTATTCTTCGAATCTCTGACCCAATGAACAACAATCTTGATGATATAGTACAATTAATTTAATTCTGGGCCCAGAAGCAAAGCGGTAGAGCATAAGATCAGGCTGATGATGATGATTGAGATAAGAGTAGCCCAGGAATTACATTTATAAAAGTTATTTATTATAGTTATGTAGCTATGAGCTAAAGAAAATAATCCTAAATATTAACTAGCAAATAATAATTCAAAAACAAAACAGGATTTACATGAAATATATATTTAATGACATATTGAGAAAACGCATATGTATATTGCAAAATTGTTTCACGTGTGAAGTGATATTACATATTTGGAAAACTTGGGATTTGTTTTATAAAATCCCCTTTACATCAATTATTTAACGAATATAATTTTATGGAATGTATTATAACTTGTGCGGAGTTAATATGCCAATGTACAAATGTTTACAAGTAAAATGCTGTGGATGTATAAAACAAATATAAAAGATTGTGACAGGTATAGATGATTAATGATATAAAGGATAGTTTGCAATTTAGTAGTAAATGATTTTATAAACAGGCAACAGTATATAATATTAATCATTTATCTACCTTATGAACATTATATATATATATTTTTATTGGCATTGTTTGAAAAAGACGTCTTTGGAACTTATGCATAAGATCCAAACAATGCGCTATATTTACGAGAATAAATTATACATATTGATTTATGTCTATGGGAATCGATAATGCTTTTAAATGAAAGCAGTTTTAAGATCAACATACTGAATGTATTTTGCAGAATGAATCATTATCTTTAATACATCATGGTGACTTACTAAGGTTAGGCAGACGATGATCAAATTAAGGAGCAGAGTAACTGTATTAGCATACAATAAAAAATACAGCATTCATGGTGATTGTGGATATTTTATAATTTAAAAGGCAATACTCAATTTGAATTTAGGTGTGGTACATCCACACATTTTGGCAAATGGTTCCAATAGAGAGGCTGGGTTTGAAGGCCCAGAGCCGGATTTACTGTCATCCACAGCACATAACTCATAAGCCTCACGTTCCACAGGGAGTAGTGTTCCTGATTACGAACAATTTTGAAAATAGGACAGGAGCTTCAGACTTCCGATGTCCCCAATGACAAAGACATAAAGAAATGAAAAGATAAAATATCAGGATAAAAGAAAATGTATGCCAGCAACGTTATTGGACATTGATATCATTTTATAATATAATTTTGATATAATATTATTTTGAAGCTTGGAAATGGTCTAACCTCTTGTGCAATAATCTGTTTTCAAGTCTGAGTCATTTAACAAATCATAAGGAACAATAACCTTTATTTATAATATTAAACTAGCAAAATTTATATTTAATTTTGACTCCCATATACACATTAAGGTAGTCACGTATTTACCTTGCTATGATGTCATTTGCCTGAAGGCATACTACTCTAACCACCCGATTTTTAAGATAACGTCACCTAGTGATTTGCCGACACATGTAATCGCAAAAATTTTGTGGCATATCATGTGGTGACGTTACGTCAAAGATCGGTAGATTAGAATAGTATGCCCTCAGGGCAATGTCGTCATAGAAACGAAGAGCTGGGTGAAGGCACGTGGTACAGGTTCATGAGGTCAAAACGGAGAAACAAACACGTGGTACAGAGTAATGCCGGCGGCGTCCATCCTGAAAAAAAAAAAAAATGGTAAAATTAATAAATAGGACACAAAATAGAGTGATATGCGGCAAAAAAAAGATTAAAAATAATATATACATCATGAATAATTAACTAAAATTGGACGCAAAATATGAAAATGTAAGATAAATATCACTACAAAATTAATAAGTAAAAACTGCGAGTCCACAAATCATGGAAAAAAAAATTAATAAATAGGACACAAAATAGTGATATGCGGCAAAAAAAGATTAAAAATAATATATACATCATGAATAATTAACTAAAATTGGACGCAAAATATGAAAATGTAAGAAAAATATCACTACAAAATTAATAAGTAAAAACTGCGAGTCCACAAATCATGGAAAAAAAAATTAATAAATAGGACACAAAATAGTGATATGCGGCAAAAAAAGATTAAAAATAATATATACATCATGAATAATTATATATAAAGTCAGTGGTGGCTATTGATTTCAAGAAATTAATATTAATTTAATTCGTATAAATCTATTTGCAGATTTTAGAAGTTAGCGCTATTATTTAATTAACCAAAAAAAAAACACATTTCTAAGAAAATAGATTTTTACTTAGTTTTTGAAAATAACACTGTACAATAATTATCAAATTCTGATTTTATTTCCCCAGACTGGCAGGCACCCGCTATACTAAGAATAATAAATTTGTTTTTAAAAACTACTAGGTTAATTACCCTCTGAAAAATAAGGAGGGTTTTCTTTTATTAAAAGAGATAGCGTAAGCATTTGCGATTCTGGGGGGAAATTATCGACATATAATTTAGTATCTGAAAGTATAAAATATAATAATGAAAATAAAATATTGCCGCATAGACGTGAAATTAAGAACTAATAATTATTCAGGAGAGGTTTAATGTAGGAGAGATTACAGCTAAGTTATATAGAGAGAGAACAAGGTACAATTAACAAAAAGGTAAGAACTTTACAGATTGATTCATAACTAATATTAAATTTTACAAATGAAAGATTAAGTCATCTTAAAAGTACTATATAAATTTTAAAAAATTATCATAAAGCAAAACTGCAAATCTACAAATAACTGCGAGTCTACAAATATTAATTTTCTTTTTTAAAAAACGTATCTTAAAGTGCGAGTCCTGAATTAATAATTCTGCAAGTATTCAAATAATAATTTTGTCATCTTAAAAAAAACCTACCATAAAGTGAAAACTGCGAGTCTACAAATATTAATTTTGTCTTTTTTAAAAAACGTATAAAGTGCGAGTCCAGAAGTAATAATTCTGCAAGTATTCAAATAATAATTTTGTCGTCTTAAAAAAACCTACCATAAAGTGAAAACTGCGAGTCTACTACTGTAATTTATAAGGAAAATAAAAGATGAATATCACAACAAAATGCATACTTACCCAAATAACGATTACTGCGGTGGACTGAGCTGGCTTATATGTTGTAGAATTGCACCGAAATGACCATCTTTGTAGGTACGCCTCCACATAGAGTTTCATCTATTTCCACAATTATGTTAGGGCCTCCGATTTTCCGCCTTTCATTATGTAACAGCTTCCATGCACATACTTCGCGGAGATAGTTGTTCCAGTCAATCACAGTCTTGTCCGCCATTTCTAACTGGTCAGCACAAAATAGGATAGACGTTAATTCTCTGGACCAACAATATATAAAACGGAGAGCCGTTATGAAGGATATTCTGGAGCCTTCAAACCATGTGCCTTTTCTTATGGGAGTTTTTTTTCAGAAAATCCGGAAAATTAATAAAATATAAAATACATCCACTTAATATCATAGAAGAAATAACATGTAAATTACTTACAATTGTTGAGAAAGTAATGATTTCTTTTTTAAAAATGGTAAAAAAATTGCTGAACTATTAAAACACTGAAAATGAACGTTCTGGAGCCTTCAAACCACGTGCCTTTTCTTATGGGAGTTTTTTTTCAGAAAATCCGGAAAATTAATAAAATATAAAATACATCCACTTAATATCATAGAAGAAATAACATGTAAATTACTTACAATTGTTGAGAAAGTAATGATTTCTTTTTTAAAAATGGTAAAAAAATTGCTGAACTATTAAAACACTGAAAATGAACCAAGGATATTCTGGAGCCTTCAAACCATGTGCCTTTTCTTATGGGAGTTTTTTCAGAAAATCCGGGAAATTAATAAAATATAAAATACATCCACTTAATATCATAGAAGAAATAACATGTAAATTACTTACAATTGTTGAGGAAGTAATGATTTATTAAAAAAGTTTTCTGAAATCACTGAAAATTAAAGCTCTGAAAATGGTATGCAAAAAAACGCTGCTGCACTCAATAAAACGATGCAACAAATAGGAAAAAATACACTTTAAATCTCGCGGGTCAAGACAAAAAAAAAATCTCGTAAATTCGGATAATTACAGCGGTATGCCTTCAGGCTTATGACGTAATAGTAATGTAACAAAAAATAAAATTTCTAGAATTAGTCATGTCAGTGTCTTCGTTGCCATGACAACGTTGATGTGTTCTTCCGACGACGCAAATATCGGATAATTACAGTGGTGAGCCTTCAGGCGAAATACGTCATTGCAAGGTAAATACTTTGCACTCAATAAAACGATGCAACAAATAGGAAAAAATACACTTTTAAATCTCGCGGGTCAAGACAAAAAAAAAATCTCGTAAATTCGGATAATTACAGCGGTATGCCTTCAGGCTTATGACGTAATAGTAATGTAACAAAAAATAAAATTTCTAGAATTAGTCATGTCAGTGTCTTCGTTGCCATGACAACGTTGATGTGTTCTTCCGACGACGCAAATATCGGATAATTACAGTGGTGAGCCTTCAGGCGAAATACGTCATTGCAAGGTAAATACTTGATTACCC
>JAQFVV010015037.1:0-21486 GCA_028023455.1 Epiperipatus broadwayi | reverse complement strand
TTAAAAGTTGTTTTATATTGATGGATGATTGATGATATAGTGATATAGATCTTGTTGGAGGTGGTTTGTCTGTTGGAGTAAATTGAATTACAATTTAAGTTTTGGAAATTATCTTGTAATGGAAATTCATTAGATCATTTAATTTTTGCATAAAAAATGTCAATGTTGTGCAAACCCAAACCATTTTTAATAAGTGCTTCTGCTGATGGTTTTTAATCCTTGCTTTGGAAACCTTTTGAGAATTTTATTATTGGTAAATAATATGTTATTTTTGTCATTATAAGTTGGTTTATTAGCTGTACTTTTAGAATATATGGAGAGAGGTAGGTTTGATAGGGAGGTGACAATGCTATTGTGCTTCTTCTCTTTAATCTATTTTGTATTGAACACCTCATTCCGGTTATTCCTAGATGAAATGGAAATCCTAAAATCAGGTTGGTTTTGCTTTGTAAATGGACGTGCATGGTTTTCCAGTAAACATGGACCAAGCAGTAGACTTTTCTGGATTAACCTTTAATTTGTATTGTTACAGTATATTCTTTAAGAATTTTTTTGTAATTGTGGTAATTGTTTTTTGAATTGAGAAAGACTGTGATGTACGTTCCATATAAGATCAAGCAGGCTATATATTGAATGTACTACCAGGTACTTGAATGCCAGTAAATGTTTTTGGATTTTTTCTATTAAAGGGTTAATATGTAAAAAATAAATAATAGTGAACTCCAGAGGAGAGCCTTGGGATATGGATTGGGTAGAAACAAATGATGGAGAATTTCTTTTTTCATTTAGCATTATGTGTATTTCTCGTTGAGAAGTAGATTTGCAATGGTGTACAGATGTGTCATGGGGATAGATGTGTTTCCAAGCATGTCTAGCAATATGGAAATGTCTACTCCATCAAAAGCTCTCTCAATATCTAGTTGAATTGCTATTTGACTGTATTTTTTTTCTGTCTTGTTGAATCCAGGATTGCTTTAAATAATGATGCCGCTTGAATTGTGGTGGAGTTTCTTTTGGCAAATTGAACTTCTGATATCAGCGGCATTATATGTGGTTCTATTGTTTCTTTTATTATTTTTCCAAGAATTTTTATTGGCAAAGATTCCATGGAAATTGGTCTGAAATCTGTGAGGGATGGGGTAGTTTTAACTTTTTTGTTGAATGGCACTATTGCAATGGGATGAACTCCCTCCACATCCTGAATTTCTTGAGATAGATGGTTTGCTAGGTTGCATAGATATTGTGATGTGTATTTACTTAGGTGTTTTAGTATAAATAATGGTATTCCAGGACTTCCTGGATGGCATGCATTTGGTATTGTATTTAGTTTTGTCAGGAAGTCCTTTGTTGTGAAAGGTTTTTGTGTTTCTGCTGGTCCAAATAGCTTGGAGTGTAATTTAAGTGGTGTTTTAGACTGCAGTTTGGCTTTAAAATGCTCAAAGATAGGAAGGATCATATTGGGTACTGTATATGTGCCATCCTTTGTTTTTATTGCCATTGGAACTTTGATGATTGGTGGGTTTCCCAGTGCCCATTTAATGTATGCTCTGATCCATGTATGTGGTTGGGTTATGCATATTTTGCTTTTTTTGATTCTTAAATATTCTTTTACTGTTTCACATGTTTTGTTGTATGTGATGGCACAATCATGGTTATTCGTTTATGAATTTCATTTGCGAGCGTCAACATTTTGGATGGTGGTGGTTGATTTTTTGTCACATGTGAGATATTGAATGATAGAATGCTTATGTATGCCAGATATTGTTGTATGGGGATGAGATTCATATCTTTTATTTTGTTTAGCATTATGTATGTTTCTGAGATAACACAAATTCTGGTGTGGTTGTTGGAAGTAGTACTCTGATTGTTTTTGTTAGTGGGAGAAGTGATGTCTGCATTTGGGTAAGGTTTAATGATACTGTTTGTGCTGAATGGTCTGAGAGTGCTGAGGGGGTTAATTTTATTGATATTTGGTGGTGCAGCATTGGGGAGTAGAAGCCTAGATCGATGAGTGATGTGTGACGACCATTGTGGAAAGATATTGTATTCATCGGTAGGAAGCCTTCACCACTCATCAGTGGTATAGATATTTGGTGAAGCCATTTTTCTATGAATTTCTGATATGACATGTTGCAATCACCAATCAATATTGTTGGGTTTGCTGTACTTGCAAGTATGGAGTTGATGTTCATTATTATAGTGTTAATTCGGTTATCTTGAATAGGCAGGTAGACCAAAATTATATTGAGGTTTATAGTTTTATGTTGAAAAGTTGTAATTAGTAAGTTAGCATCTATGAATATAATTTTAAAAGCTGTGAAAGGGCATTTTGTTGAAATAATAATGCTTGTGCCTGCAGAAGATGATGAAGTGTCTCTGGAACAGGCACAGAAACCTTCTTTGGTTAAATATTTTGCTGGGTCAATTTGTGATCCGGCATAGATTTTTGTCTCCATTAATCCGAGTATATGTGGTTGTGTAAGTGAAACCCATTGTTTAAGCTTTGTAATTTTTGGGGTTGAGTTTAAACCCCTAACATTCAATGCACCAATTTTTAACTTCATTGAATTGGTGTTTGGTGGTTATATTTAATATTCAGGTTTTGAATTGAGAAAAAGTTGTTTTATAGTGTCTTCATAATTTTGTTCTGTTTCCTCATCCGTTGAGTTATCTGAATGGTTATCTTGTATTGTTGTGTCACTATTTTTTTCTTCAATTTTAGCTTTCTTGGCTGTTCTATTCTTTTTTGGTGGCTGGCCTGGTTTTCTATTTGGAGGTGTGGTATTTTTTTGTATTTGGGGAAGACATGGTGTAGTTAAATCCATAATAGCTTCAGAAGTTTTATTTATAATTCTTGTTCTTTGTATGTTCTGTGTTTGTGCTGGTTCCTCATTGCTATTGCTATGTATTTTATTGGTGTTTTCCATCGATTCCATTGTATAATTTTGTTGTCTTTCTTGATTTAGTGTTTTATCATTTATTTTTGTTTTAACAGTTAAATCCAAAATGTGATCATCTCCAGTTATGTTTTTGTTGTTTAGTTCCTCTAATTGTTGGTTTTTAATGCTCTCTCATGTTTCCATGTTTTCTTGAATAGATGTTTGGATTGGTTGTTTGATGTTTGTAGTTAATTGGGGTTTGCTTTTGTCTGTGATATTTTTTTTCTTTTTTATTTTTGCTACAGTTTGCTGCAAGGTGACCATGCTCACCACAGATGAAGCATTGTGATCCTAAGCCCCTTATATATATTTATAATTGCTTCCTGATCTATGACTTGTGTGGGGATATTCTCTGGAACTATTGATTCATTTAAGCTTGATTTTAAAAGTAAAATTGTTACTGCACACTGGAATCAATGTATCAGTATGTAAAATAGATTTTAAATATAATACTTTGCCAAACGCTTTTATCATACTTTGAAAGTCATTTATATTATAGCCAAAATAAGTATTTTTTATCGTGCCTGTAATAAAGTTTTTAAGGTTTGGATTTACTACTATTAAAGCATAATTTCCTATTGTTTTGATTTGAGTTAAAAATTTATTTTTTGATAGTCTTCAAAGAATTCTAATGCTAGGTATCTTGAGTTGTGGTGTTCCCCTATACTTGAGATTGTTTCCCAACTCCCATTTTCTGTTATAGCTTCATATAACTTTTCTCTTGGGAATTTGTAAAGCGTTAGGTTTTTATCAGTTGCAGTTAGGACAATCGATCTGTTTGAAAAAAAAATCTTTAAATGTGTTGAAAAGCTTGTTGGGAATTGTGTTATTAAATTCAGTGATAATTGTTCTTAATTCTTCCTGAGACCAAATAGTCGATGGGGGCTCAGAGTTGTTTTCATAAACTAGATTTAGTTCGTTCATATCATCATTGGTTACTCTTCGAAATCTACTAGCTGCAATCGAGTTTGAGTGAGTTGTTATAACTTTATTTTGCAAAGTAGCTTTTGTTACATTAGCATAAGTCTTTAAACTATTATTGATGTTTCCATCGTTGGCGTTTAAATTGGCACCATTTACGTTTGAATTTTTTAGCTGTGCCGCCGCCATGTTTCATATATACTTGACGATTTTCAGTCTGTGTATTTAAGTTTTTATTTTTTTATTTTTTATTGTTAATATTTTTTTTAATTGCAATTTTTTTAAAACTTGTTTGAAATACTTTTTGTTAAAGTTAAAAAAAAAAAAGAATTACCTTTGAGTTTTCTGAGTTTTTAAAAAGTTTTTTATTTAGAGGTTCGTTGGCATGTTATACTCACGCACCTATTATTATTATTATTATTATTATTATTATTATCATTATTATTATTATTTCCTATAGATTTACATCACCCACCTATTGAATTTTTTGTTAAAATAAATTATTTTAAGTGGCATGTTCCTTTAAATATTAAAAGATGTTATAAAAAGGGGGATTTATATGGATCTGTGTAAGACAATTTCTAATTTTGATTGGAGCCCGTTATATTCCTCAACAGATGCTAATTATAATAAGGACTTTTTTAATCAAGTATTTAATGATCTAATTGATTTTTATATACCAAAAAAACGTGACTCTCACAATTTTTATTTCCCTTTTTGGTTCTCAGATAAACTTAAAAAAATTATTAGAAGGAAATTCTATCATCATAAGCAGTACATTAAAACATGAAATATACTTTTTTACAATAATTTTATTAATTATAGAAGATTGGTTAAAGCTATTCAGAAAATTGATTTTCAAAACTATATTTAAAATATGGAGCTCAATTTTTCAGATAATCCTAAAGAATTTTGGTCTTTCATTAAAACTTCTGGCATTACCAAAAGAAAATCTCAAATGGATTATAATTCATCTTTATGTGCTGATGACTTTTCAGTTCACTTTTCTGAATTATTTGGTAATTCTCAACTGTCTGGGATTAATTTGATCAAGGGATGTTTTAATGATAGCATTTCTATCGATTGTTTCAACAATAATGATATTATATCAGCTGTCAAAGAACTCAAAACACATTCAAGTATAGGTTATGACAATATACCTTTTTTCATTTATAAAGGTTGTGTAGAATATATTGCTGCTCCTTTATGTTATATTCTTAATTGTTCCATTAAAAATTGTATTTTTCCTAACTCTCTAAAACTTGCCAAAGTTATACCTATTTTTAAAAATGGTTCAAAAGATAATGTTAATAATTATAGACCAATTTATGTGCTTCATACAGTTGCACACATATTTGAAAGATGTGTTTATAAAAAAAATTGTTAATGACATAAATAAGATTTTGGTTCCTGTGGAACATGGTTTTTTACCTGGAAGATCAACTGAAACTAATCTTTTAACAATAACTGATCACATTGCTAATGCCTTTGAGAATCAATGTCGTTTAGATGTTGTTTATTTTGATTTATTCGAGGCATTTGATAAAGTGGATCATTCCAGGTTGCTTTTCAAAATATATAAATTAGGTTTTTCCTATAATTTGGTTGCATGATTTGAATCTTTTATTAAGAAGAGAACAGCTTATGTAAAGTTTAAGAATAATTCTTCTAATCCATATTATTGTAATGTAGAAGTACCTCAGGGCAGTATCCTTGCACCATTATTGTTTAATGTTTATATTGATGATTTGGGAGAGAGTTTAGAATTTTCGCATATTTTATGTTATGCAGATGATTGTAAATTTTTTAGGAATATAAACTCAATTAATGATTGCATATTATTACAAAAAGATATCAATAATTTTGTGAAATGGTGTAGAGATAATAAAATGGATATTAATATGCATGTGTTCAACAGTTTCTTATTCCAAAAAATCTGAAATGATAATTTGTCCTTATTATATTGAAGATCATAATATAAAATTTGTTGATATTCAGAAAGACCTTGGAATTATTTTTGCAAGCAATGGATCATTTCATCATCATATTGAAAATGTAGTAAATAAAGCTTTTAAAATTATGGGTGCAATTTTAAGGCTTGGTAGACAATTTAGTAGTTTTACAAAATATAAATTATTTCTCTCTTTGGTTTTGCCAATTTTAGAATATGGATATGTTGTTTGGAATCCCAGTTCCAAATGAGATATTATTAAAATTCAATTGGTTTATGACAAATTTTCTAAGTACATTAAATTAAAAGACCATTATCTATCCCTATCCATTAGAAGAAAAATGAGAGATCTTAAAATTTTATATAACCTTGTGAATCAAAAAATTATATTAACTAACAAAATTTCAAATATTGCTTTTAATAATTATTTACATAAAACATGTACATTTACTTTATTTTATATTAAGGTTTGTCGCTCTAACATATTAAAACTTTCACCTTTGTTTCGTTTGCCTAATACCTATAATCCTGATTTTATTAATGAAAATATTTTTTCTTTAGACTTTAAAAAATTTGTTACTTATCTTATAAAAAAGTATGGCATATAATTATATTATTTTCATCATTTTTATTCATTTATGTATATTATTTATGTATATTATTGTATAGTTATTATAGTGCAATTCTGTAATTGGCTTAATGCTGTAGTTTTGTACGGTAAATAAATTGAATTGAATTGAATTATTATTATTATTATTATTATTATTATTATTATTATTATTATTATTATTATTATTATTATTATTATTATTATTATTATTATTATTATTATTATTATTATTATTATTATTATTATTATTATTATTATTATTATGAAGATGATGATGATGATGATGAATCATATGAAAATCTTAGATTGCTATATTGAATAAATTTATTAATAAATACACTTATCCATTTCCTAGTGTGCATAAAGTATTGGCTTCATTGCAAAATGTTTTGTACTTTGCAAAATAGATCTCAAAACTGTATCCTACCAAATGCAAAGACAAATTACTATCATTGATAATACATATGGGACTTTATAAATGCAATAATTTGCTATATGGAATTATGGTAACTGTGAATATTTTCCAGGCAAAAATGGTAAATATTTTTATGGCATGGATGGTATCATTCCATACTTAGATATTTTTATCATAACAGATTCAGAGCTAAAATTAGAAAGGTGAGTAAACAGTTTATTTAAAATTGGATATAGTAGACACCAAGATAAACACATAGAAGTTTATATGGTCTACAAATGAGGAAGGTTTTTTGGACACATTTATAAATAAAAATGGAAAGTATCCAAATCTAGACAAGGTGAAGGTTTGTAAAAATATAGTGAGACCAAGACATATAAAAGAATTATAATCAGTTTTAGAACTGATAAATTTTTATGAGAGCTTTTTTAAAAAAAAAAAATATTTACTATCACTGTTGTATGAATTATTTAAAAAAACAACAACATTGAAAATGGTATAAAAACAAGATTTAGCTTTCCAAGAGCTAAGGATCTTTAAGTTCAAATTAATACCAGACACTCTATCATAGTTATATGAATATTATTATTATGAATGCTTCAGAAGGTGGTGTTAGAACTGTAAATTTCCATCTGAACTATGTAGTATATGCCTTATATTCTAAACTTAAAGAATATTATCAGCAGTTGAATAAAAACAATATGCCATGAAAGCAGTATAAACATGCAAATACTTTATAGCACCTACCTGATACTAAAAAACAATAATATGGTATTGAAAGACAAATTATATAGACATTATAAACTCTACTTCACTTAAGAGTTCAATAATTATTGAATAGAAATCCAAAGTTATATTCAATTTTTGAAATGGATAAAATATGGCTACCCAGAAAAATGTCTAATTGAAGTTGTAAAACCCATTTTGAACATACAAGGCAGTTTACCATCTTGCCATGGTTGTGTATTAATGACAAAATGTGCATTCCTACCAACAAAAGATCAAAACAATGAACTTAATTTCTTTTATCAAGGTCATCCTGGAGTCATCTGTATGAAAGCTTTAGCTAGATCATACATTTTATGGTCTAATCTGTGTGATGAAATAGAACAAATGGTAAAGATGTACATAAGTTGTCAAACTTGAAGTGTAGCCTAAATCTATGCAACATTGGAAATACTTAATTTATATCACATAGGACCAGTTAGTTGTTGAGACATTTTCTCATTGAACAATAAATTATAGTAAAAAATGCAAGTGCAGACTATACAATTAAAGCATATAGATAAATTTTTGTTAGACATGGTTATCCATAAATTATTGTAACCAATAATGGAACTAGTTTTGCCTCTCAGAAATTTAAGGATTATTTTCAGAACATTCTTATTCCATCTTATCATCCCAAGAATAATGACATAATTGAGAAGGCTGTTCAACATTTTAAGTTTACATTGAACAAAACTTGTTATAAGAATGTACTGCGAGTATTAATTGATGCTATGTTCAAATATTTTACCTTATGTACAACAAATAGGCCCTGATATTTTCACACTCACAACTGTTTAATCCTTCCTGGATTGTGGATCTTCCCTCTTTATTATTATTACAATCAGAGTTTACAAAATTCTTCAAATACCATTCTTTGAAAATTAAAGTTATTCTTCATCTTTTTCTAGACTAAAATATAGAAATTTTAAATATCTTCGTGTTTATCAAAAAGTTGATAACATAAAAGTTGGGAGAGGAGTAAATTGACGCTTGAAGATAAAAATGAGACAAGTTGCTCTACATAAATACTCTTCATGTAATAAAGATATATATGAGAAATGATGATCTGGCTCAACTGATGAGTGCTGATTCAGTACGAAATGCATCTTGGGGGTTATTTGTCTTCTATTGTATCTTTATTTATATGAAATTATTTATGAAATAAAAAAAAGCATGGAGAAATATGGAAGTTGTCTATCTATAAAAAAAGTTATTTTATCTGATATAATTTCAACTTTTGTAATTTGGCTGTGATCATGGTACTTAGTCTGTTTTAATCTGTTATATTCAAGCTTGACTTTCTGATATCCTTATTTTTTTTCTTTATTTACCCTATCTTATTTATACTTCAGAGTTTTATTAATACTAATCATTTTAATTTAGATCATCAGCAATTTTAAATGCCATTAAAACTTATTTTATTTGTTTATACTTTTTTCCTTTTTTGTTTGTTATCTTCCTCTTGTTATTATGTTATATTCATTATGTTTATTCCCTTTACTAATTAAATGTGCGACCTGTAATTGGCTGTTTGCTATTGTTTAACATTTAAATAAATAAAATATTATTGTTGTTATTATTATTAATCTTTCTATCTAAGATTTCTTGGGATTGTAATGAACATACTTGTTTGTGAATTATTTCAATTGGTGATAATAAAACTTCGATTCAATAAATATGCGGAATCTTGATTTAATCCTGTTTGACAACATTTAATGTAAAGATATCAGTTAATTATCTGATACTTATTTATGTGCCACAAATTAATCTATACTATAATTTTCATTATTTAAATGTATATAACAAACGAGAATAAACATTTATATAAGTATATAGACAGTAAGAAATAAAAATAAAAGTTAATTACAAGACACAGAACGTTAAGATTAATGGCATACTTATACATAAATTATTGATGTAAATTTAAGTAAAGTTGATTCAATAATAAATGTAAAACTAATAGATAAAAAATGTCAAAAGTATTTTTCTTCGGCACTCATAAAAAAAAAAATCATACGGCTTTTTTCTGTTGATTAAACATTTTTGAAAAAAGGAAAAGTACAAGTTAAAAGATAATGGGTCCTGACATTTTTGAATCAAAGTGCGCTAAAGGGAGGAGCAAATACAACCAGTCTTCTCAAAAAAAAAATTTACTACTGTTCGTGCAGAAAATCAATAGGATGCTAAAATATTAAAAAAAAGCTCTCCTCACTTTCTAGTTATTTTCACCCCACTTTTAATTAGAAACTTAGCTAACCTATTAAAATAATTCGGCTTCTATGTTTTCACTATAAATTTGAGTGAAAACTCTTTATGGCAAAAAAAAAAAAAATGTGCTGAAGTTGGAAATAAAAGTCACTCCTAGCAAGTATGTGTAATAAAAATTGGTCAAAGATCATTACTGAAAAACAGTGAAGAAATATTCACAATAAAATAAATCTTTATTCACAGTCTAAATATTTAGTTTTAAAGCCCCACCCCTGAAAATGGTAGAAGATCTTATTGCCACATCCATAACCTCTGAATTAATGATTTTCGGGTTTTAATCAAATTTATAAATTATCATTTAAATAGCTAGCGCACAGTCAATTGATTTAATTAACTCTCCAATATTGAATGACAAATTAATATCTAGTTAATCTTAGCTATAGAATAAAACAAGAATTAAAAACTGATCAAATGTTCATAATCTGGTAAATGATAGCTCTAGTGAATAGAGTGTTTTATTTTTAATTTTCTTTGTTGGACAAGTAAAGAAATCTTTATCATGTAATAAGCTATTTAAATGACTAAAATCTCTACATAATTAAAGTAAAGAAATATTGAATAAAATTAAACTACAATTTTATTTTTAAGTTTCTTAAACGAAAAACAAAAAAAAAGAAAACATTAATTTTAAAGATGACAACTCATTAAACAATATTAGAGATTTTTTTAAAAGTAATATTCTTTATTAAAACAACACAAAGGATATTTACATAATTACAAGAGATATGTATAGTTCAATTTACACAATTTGTTCAAAGTTTCATAATATTCATAGCATTGTTTTATTTATCTGATACTTCCTGAATATTAACTTACTAAACACTGATTTCTATATTGTCTTTCTTTCCTTTACCATTGATTCATAGACTGTAAAAGATGATTTACTTCCAATTTCACATGCAGATGGAGCAGTTCCTCCCCATACCCATTCTATAGTATTTTGGGGCCAACATTTTAATTACATGTTGAAGTAATCATCCCAATCTATATCTAGCTTCCTCGGCCAATTAAATTTTTTACTATCAAATACTAATGCGCATCTTATTGACTATATAGTTTCAAAGTATGAATAATTACCATTGCATTATGCGGATCGAAACACATCACATATTTTCTTAACAGATATTTGAGATTTATTATTGGCATGTGAAAGACCTTCGATCTCAGTTTCCGAAATGCATAGCATTCCTCTAGCAGGTGCAGGGATGTTTCACTGTTTTTCTTACAAAAAGTACATGCTTTATCTAAACCCATTCCCAGCCTTTTATTAATATAAGAAATAGTAGGCAAAATTCCATTTATCAATTTAAAAAATGAATTTCATGAATGTCTGTAGTGTATATATCGATTAAAATTTTTTTAGAACATTTTTCATTGAACATACCCTAAGCAGGAATTTTCATTGTTGTAAACACTTGTTGTTATATCATTATATTTATGCCATCAAGGCTTTGCACATTAAGTTCATCTTGTAAGTCTTTGTATGCTATAAAGATGTTGGCAAAATACAATCTTCTCTCAGCCCCCATTTCATTATAAATTCTTATTTCACTAATAGGGGGACTAAAGGAGTCATACTTTACTACATTCAAATAAGCTCTGGCAGTGATAAACTTAACATAAACCTTTGAATCAATTAGATTAAGCCCACCTTTATTAGTAGTTGTAATACTGAAGTAGAGAAGAGGCTAGATTTATTTCCCCATATAATTTTTTTTTACATCTGTATAATCTTTAGAATGGTTTTATTGTAAAGTTTCAAACAAGGCCCATAATAGCCAAGGAATTCTATTGCTATTGCATTGAATATCTTGGTTCTAGTCATTTTATAGAGTTTAAATGATGAAAAATTATTAATTCTTTCTTCTATTTTTGTAACAAACTGATTTAATTGATTATTCATCTTAGTTTTGGATAAATATAAAGGGAGACCAAGAAACGACTTAGGCTCAGCTAAAAATTCATTAGGTATCATTTTCCCTGTTGCCAATTGCCAAGCTGCTGACTTAGCAAACTGTCCTACTGACCCCATACCCTGCTGAAATTTTCTAATTTGATTCATAACAATATTGATATTATAACTGTTTTCAAAAATAATTATAATGTCATCTATGAAAGCTTTGATTTTTACTGTAACTCCTAATTGGGGATGGTAAACTCCATTTATTAAAGTTTCAATCTCTTTTATCATGGGGTCTACATAAATAGCAAATAACAGTACTGCTAATGGTAAACCTTGTGGAATTCCTTTACCGGGTATGAGGAAGTCTGACCTTCTCATAAAATTTTTATAAGAAATTTTATTATTAGTAATATAATTTATTATTGCATTTAGTAAGTATTGATCGTATTCAATAAGACCATTCAGGGTATTAAAAAGATAAGCCCAGTCAACTAAGTCAAATGCAGATTTAAATATATTATTAAAATATCTTTTTATTGTTTTTAATTTTAAAAAAAATATTAGATATATATAAAACATCACTTTTTAAATTTCTATGCTATATTAGTCTTGATTGAACATATTTATCATTTTTATTGCTTTCAAAATGACTATCCTGAGATCACACGAAAAAAGATTTTCATGTTGTTTAAAATCATACTCATTGGAATGGTAAAATAAAGTTTTTATCCATATCACTGCTGACTGTCTTCTTTAATCATTCAATTTTCTAAACATTATATACTTTTTTAACGAATGAATTGTATTATCTTATAATAAGATCAATTTAGGATAATTTCAACTGATCATTTATTTGTGCTTCAGGGGAGGGTGAGATGTAATCTTCTCAATTAACTTGAGTTTTTTTCCTATCTGTAAAATTCTCAACAATCTTTTCCTATATTACAGTTTAATAATCATCAATATATTTTTAATACATTTTACAGTCCAACTTTTACATGTATGGAAAGACATGGAAAAGTCTATAGTCTAAACAATTTTTTAAAGATATGTTCTAATAATTAAAATATTTTTCAGATTATTTGAATCAACTATTTCCAGTCTTATTGTGTTATGACTCTCTTGTGAGGGAATTCTTTGTTTTAAATGCATAATTCAAAAAAAACATTGAGCCACAACTTTATCTTTTTATTATATCCAGTAAGTTTTCTAATGAGAGTCTCATAGACTTTTCTATTTTCAGCTGTAAGTGTGAAATCATTTACACATTGAAAGTTGGTTTTTAATTAATTTTGCATCTACATTTATCAATGATAAATCTGTTTTTCTCTCATTACATATTTATATTAGATAATTTGATATTTAACATTCTCTCAATTATTATTATAAAATTAGTCTATCTTAGCATATTTTGATCATAGCCTCTACAGTTCAATAGAGATTTCTCACCCATTTTTCTAAAAACAGTCTATAATTTGCCATAAATATTCTTTTTGTAATGAAAAATGGCACAGAAACTTATTTTTAAAAATTTTTTTATATAGCATATATTAGCAATCATATTTCTTTTATTTTTTAAAAATCTTTGTAAATTTATTTATTTTGCACTTAGCCATTGTTTAATTTTAATTACATATAATAAAAAAGATATATCTGGACTTGCACTTTCAGTCAAGATGACTTTTTTAAAAATTAATTTTACCAAGCAATAAGTGAATCATTTCCAATTACATTGACATTATTTTACATTGTTTTTGAAATAAATAAATAAATAAATGTTTAAACATTTAAATAGAAAAGGCTCTTGTTGGTTTAAGTCTCTTTATCCTAGCACAGTCTTTTGATACTTGCAGTATCATAGACAATCATAGTCATATGATTACAATACTAGTAATTAAAGAGTTTAGTTAAAGTCTTATCTGTTCAAACATTTATTTATTTATTACAATAAATACAGAAAAAGAGATAAAACTAATATTTATTTTTTTAAAAAAAATATGCATTACACACTCATAATAGATTATTTAATTTTGTTTCAATACTCTCATTGTTTTGAGTATTTATTGCTGTAAAAATTTTAATTTTGTCAAATAGTGTCTTCAGTACAGTTTGGTCTAACTGATATAAAAAGTTAAATCTTATTTAGAAAATTTACTCCATTATTATTGGATGGATGTACAGTCCCCCCATAACCTAAAGATTGAAATCAAATTAGTGAATCTTGAATTTTTTTTAGGTGATAAGCAGGATTAAAATTTTTTCAGGTGGGAAGATCATAATCAAAACTGTTAGCCATCCAGTAATGGATTTAGTGAATGAATATTTAGCTACTCTTAATAAAATATGATCATCACAGTTTAATCTGGATTAACAAAATAAATGCAAATTCATAAACTAAAAATAATAATTATTATTAAATCATGAGGTCTTTATAGATAGACATTGTAATCCTATATATGCTGAGCCCATGTTTACATTTGCCACACCTTAGCCTTAAAAATCTTTTGAACAGAAAGACTTCTTTATATCTTTGTACAAAGAATAATGGTGAGTGAGAAAATATTTTTCAGACTAGCTAAATCAAGCTGTAAGTGTTTTTGTAGACAAATTCTGATCCTACATTAAAATATTCAGCAGATAAAAAGAAATTTCTAAGTTGTAAGCATATTCAAAATGTAGTCATGTCAGATGGATGCTCTAATTGCTAAGCAATAAGTCTTTTTCAATTAATATATGTTTTTATATCAGCATATATTTATTTATTTTATTAAATATTTATTTAATATATAAATTTATATATAGTTGTATTACATAATATTGTAATGTAATGACTTAAATTTGAATGTCTTTTTTTAATTCTTATTCCTTTTGTGAACTTGTACTTTTTGCAATTAACATAGCTATTGAGATTATTTTCTTGACAGTAGAATACTTGATGTTTTTAAGAATCTCTGAAGTTGAATGCTTTAGAAATGCTTAAACATGAGATTTGAAATGTAGCTGTCTCTGTTTCAAATTTTAATGACGTTTTACTATTCTTAAAGTTATTTTTGTTAAAAATTGCTATAGGTTTTTCAAAACAAATTTCTCAAATTTTACACAAGCTTATACTATCAAATATCTTTATATATCTGTCTGACCGATTTTGACATCTTTTTCTTTTTATGAAAAATGTATATTCCTTAGAAATTTATTATTAGCAAATTGATTTTTTTTTTTTTTACACCAAAAATTTAAAATTTTTTTTTTATAAGTTAATTCTATTTTAGAACAATACATATAAACAGTGCTTTTATGTATATTTTAATTAATCGTCATCACTAATCTTATAAAAACAGACTTTATGCTTATTAATATCTTCTTTTCCTAATTTTCCGGTTATTTGCTCTGAACTATTAGTGCTCTTAGTTATTTTTATTAGTATATATAAGCGCTTTAACAAGCTGAAGAAGAAGCTGTCAGTAGTAAAAAAAAACAAAAAACAATTAAATTAATCTAGGCCTAGTACTTTCGAGGTTTTCCCCTCATATTCATGGCCAAAATAGATTATAAAACATTGTTGTAATATTACTAAATAATAATGTATGCAAATGCGTATGTAAATTAATTTGTCCATTTTCTTGAAATGGCAAAACACGTGTCGCGTCTATTGATCGCGTAGTTATCATTGATAATAAAATATGCCTCTTTGATCTTTCTTTTACAATCGTTGGCTTCAGAGCACACTATTCTAGGGTTGCAGGGATTTTTTTTTTTTATATTTCTTTTAAACTTTAATAGTTTCTATTAATATATTGAGTCCTATATCAATATAGCATTATATATTAAATATTAATAGAAATCTTATTTTACCATAACTATTATCAATTTATTGTAGGGTGAAAAATCCCTAAGTTAAGTTCAGTTTCTTAAATTCATAGTTTATCTTCACATCATATGAACAAACTTTTTTTACACCACATATGATCTTTTGCTAAAATCTTTTATAATTTTTGGCTATCCAGTTTAAAACATTAGTTGACCATTTACTGTCATCTTTTCTGTTGATATATTTAAATCAAATCATTTCAGACCATTATTACTTTAAAGGATGTCATTGTTATTCGTTGTTGGTTTTTTCTTGTACATTTTACTTTTGATAAGTCATTGTTATTTCTAATACACACTTTTCTGTATTTTCCTATGTGCTTTCTTATTTACATTTATTAAATGTCCAAATTTTAGGTCCATAATAAAGTATTGATGAAATATATTTATTAAAAATTTTTGTTTTCATGCAGTAAGACAGACTTATTTGATTAATTTATTTTTACCAAAAGAGTACTTCATACAATTTTATTCTATGATCAATTGCTTTTATTATATTTTTATCTTACATAACAAATTAGTTAAAATTAACTTTTTGTAGTAGTAATAATAATAATAATAATAATAATAATAATAATAATAATAATAATAATAATAATAATAATAATAATAATAATAATAATAATAATAATAATAATAATAATAATAATAATAATAATAATAATAATAATAATAATAATAATAATAATAATAATAATAATAATAATAATAATAATAATAATAATAATAATAATAATAATAATAATAATAATAATAATAATAATAATAATAATAATAATAATAATAATAATAATAATAATAATAATAATAATAATAATAATAATAATAATAATAATAATAATAATAATAATAATAATAATAATAATAATAATAATAATAATAATAATAATAATAATAATAATAATAATAATAATAATAATAATAATATAAAGTTGTAATTATAAATTTATTAAATGCACATTGATTACGTAAGTAATATTTACTGAGGCTATAACCTCGACAATATGCATATAACATGCAATAGTAGGGACCTCTACAGGTGTTTTAACCACAAGCTTGCACTCTGGAAGAAAAGAGGGGAACCCTTCTTTACTTCAACCTACTTTCTATTTAAATAGGTGAAATAATAATAATAATAATAATAATAATAATAATAATAATAATAATAATAATAATAATAATAATAATAATAATAATAATAATAATAATAATAATAATAATAATAATAATAATAATAATAATAATAATAATAATAATAATAATAATATTATTATTATTATTATTATTATTATTATTATTATTATTATTATTATTAATGTCTTCTTCTGATAATACTTCAATTCAGGTTATTAAAGAAAATTCTCATGATTCTAATGAATTAGATAATATTTCTAAATCTAATACTAGGTTATCAGATGTTGTGAAGACAGGTGCTAATTCTACTATTACATCCACAGGAATGTTTGAATCTTTTTCTGTTGATTTAAACTGCATGGATAAATGCTTTAATGATATCATTTCACAACCTGAACATTTTACTTTAGAGGTTTTACAATCTTATTTTATATCACAAATTCATTCTCTAATTATTAAGATGTCTCAACTTTGTAATAAATCATTGAATTGTTCTTCCAATTTTAGCAAAGGTATTCAATGCTCTCTTCCTTCTGTCAAGTCAACTTGTTTTACCAAAGTGAGTTTAAATAAAACCAGAATATTTTAATTTTCAGTACTGTGTAAGCAATTTTGTAATAGGAAATTTTAGTAATTTTATCACAATTTTCTATTTGCTCTAATGTACAGTAAATATTTTTATAACTAAATGTCATATGCATTTATATACAACTTATAAATAATCAATGTGAAGTAGCATAACTACTGAATCACAGAGGAAGACAATACCTATGGGTCCACACAGTCTAGGGGTCTATAAACTTGAAAATCTATAGCAAAGCAATTAAAATATATTCACATGAAAACAATTAACTATATCTCATAAATTGTCATTGTTAAAGTAAGAAGATTGCTATCTTAATATAAATCTGAGCTCTTACTGTATACATGTGTAGAGCTGATAATCTGGAGCAACTGACAAGTGCTGGTTTAGCATGAAATATGCATATTGGTGATTATTTATCAATTTAGACATATATGTGGTCAAGTGTATCAGTGGTATGAGATAGTGTGGAGAGTTGAGGGTTGTGTGAAAGTCTGAGCTTAAAATACCTTATATATTACATTGTTTGTACAGATATATATATATATATATATATATATATATATATATATATATATATATATATATACACCTGGGTCTCTTTTTATGCAGTAGATAGGTCCCACAAAAGATGCACATTAAAAAAATCACACAAAAATAGACTTAACTTACCTTGAAAAATGTGGGATAGGTTCCAAAATTTTCAAAAATTGCATAAAAGAAAAGCAACAACATAAAATAACTTTAAAATTCGCATAAAAAAAATAAGGAAATAAAGTATGACTAATAAAAAATTTTAAATATTTAAAAAAAAATGATACAAGACAAGCTTTTTTTACTTTTTTTATTAACTATTTAATTTTATTCATAATAATATGTTTTTATGTGTAATTTATTTTACATTTTTTCCTACATATTTTAAACATTATTGTTATTAGACAATATGTGATTCGTTTGTAAACTGGTAAGACATCAGATTCATCATAAAGAGAATGACAATTAGTGCCAACTTCATTCTCATGATGTGTTAATGGTTTTCTGTCAACAATGTAATTGGTAGTTAAATGGTGAGGTGATGATTTTACTAATTGTTTATGAAGCTTGCAATATCCAGAATGCTATGTCTAGCTGTTAGAGAATTTACTTCCACAAGTGCAACTATATATCTAACATGCTTCCATGAGTGTGTTAATAATGACTAATGGTTAATTTTTTATACACATATATGCAATGTAGAGAAACTTTTAGACAGAAAAAATTTACAAGTAAAAATATTTAAAAACTTTTTAAGTAGAAATTAAAAGTTCTTAACTATTTTTACTTGTAACTTTTTTCTGTCTAAAAGTTTCTCCATGTATATATGTGTATAAAAGAAAATATAGACATACACATACATAACACAGACATACAACTATTTAGCACTCACTGGAATTTAGTTCATAAGGTCTGTAATTAACAAGAAAATGATTTTCCAATTGATTAAAAAGTTGAAGACATTCTCGAATCATTTTTGCTGTGAAATGAACAGGTTACACTTCTGTTTCATTATTTTTTCTAAATTTTCTACGATATCTAAAATTTATTGCCATACCTTTTTTCAACAGGCATTTAAAGTCTGAAAAATTTAATGTGTGTATATAAAATGGAAAAATCCCAATTTTAAATGAAATATGAACTTCTTTATCGCATAAAAAAAAACCATATAAAAAGATATTAAGAAGAAACATAAATCGCATAACTTCAAAATTGCATTAAAAAATCCACACAAAAAGAGATCCAGGTGTATAGCCTGTATGTTAGATATAAGAAATTGTAAAATTATTTTGAAAAATCCAAACAACACTTCGATTAATTGAGTGCCGATTATCAACTTAATAATGGGGAACATTATTTTGAGTTAACATCTTTTATAGTCTAATAGATAAAATAACTGGGCAAATTAAAAAGTGTTTGTGCAAAAACAATAAAGCATTATTTTAGATTTTTAAAACCTAAAAAAAATATCAATATGATAGATGCTAGTGTGTTAGATTAGACGATTGCTCAAATCTGCTAATCAATTAATTCCTAGTGATTTTTTTATTAAAAGACGATCTTAGAGGGTAAAAAATGATCATTAAGAATTTCTCAGACTTGCTAATTACTAAATACAGTTGTTTGGAAAATTTAGTGAAATATATATTGTTTTCTTGTTATCTTTTACACTTTCAATAACTGTAGCTAACGTTGAAAGGTCTTTTAGTAAATTAAAAGTAATAAATGATCATAAAAGAAATTCGATTGGCCAAACCAGATTTAAAGATCTTGCAATGTAAGCTATTGAACAGAAGGATTTTGCAAATGCTAAGGTTAGAAAAAAGTATTTTTAAAATAAGTACCTTTATTAAATTATCTTATAATATAAAATAAATAATTAAAAATTTATCAATACATGAAAAATCAAAATTCCGAAATTTTAAAATGGGACCTTTTTTTCAATTTCTGCCTTCAGGCTCATTTTTTCTATTTAAGCCACTTTCAATATGTAATATAAATTTTATTGTTGTTGTGCTCTATAATTATATTTTCATGTCTGTATGAATATATTTTTCTTATATGGCAATAATTGTATTAACAATTATAAATTTTTATATTTTATATATTTTATTTACAAAATGTAAATTCTGCAAAAAAAAAAGTTCTCATATAGCTATTTATAAGAATCTTCTAGTGTAGTGATTATTTTATTAGCATGATGTAGTTACTAGGATAAGATCTGGAGATGTCTTTAAGCAGGAAAGATTTCCAAGCAAGTCCCAAAATTTTTGTAATATACAAGAATGTGTCAAAAATTACCTACACTCTATTTAATTAATACATATGTTGGCCGGACTATCTTAACAGGATTTTTTGTAAAAGCTCACAATATCCCCAGGCACTGCTGTGTATTTTGAATATGTCTGCACTACAAAAACAATAGCTGCTCAATTTGTAGTTTACATGAAAGAATAGCATCATGCAGTGATTTATTTGTTTTATAATCAGAGTATTACTGTAATAATATTTGTCTAATACTTTATGCACAATATGGAAAAATTATTTTGTCATTAAGAAGTATGTATGAATAGTTAGTGAGGTTCAAGGAATGATGTTCAAGTTGCATTCATGAAGCAGAAGCCAAACATCTTTCCACATCCATGACTGATGACAACTTTGAATGTACACATGAACTGTCACTGTTGAATAAACAAGTGATAGTGGATTGTGTGATAAATCAATTGTGAATAAGCCACTGCCTGTATATGTAATAATACATGACAGACTTCAGTTACAAACAATTTGTATGGGATAAATACTGAAGCAGCTCACAGAAGAGATCGGAAGTAAAAATATTTGGATGTTTTCAAACAGTTTCTTAAAAAGAAATCATTATTGGTGCAAGACATGGATTCATAACTATAAACCTGAGGATAAATGGTAATGGAATGGAAATATTCTCAATAATTGTTAAAAAAAAGTTCAAAAGTAAACTATTAACAGGAAAATTGCTGCTTACAGTTGTTTTTTTTTTTTTGTGATTTTCGAGCGTCAGTTTTAAAATATTATCAGGAAAAAGGTTTAATAATCAATATTCTTAATTTATAATGAAATGCTCACCAAAAAACTGATGCCTAAACTTTTGACAAAATGCAAAGGACTGCTATCAAAAGATGTTGTGCTAATTCACACATTGCTGGGCACATTATTGACCCTCTCCAAAAATTTTATTTTGAGGTGGAGTATCCTCCACATAGTCCTGATATTGCCCCAACAGACTATCACTTGTTTGTTACTCTGAAAGAAACATTAGAAGGATGTTGATTTATGTCTGATGAAGGGTGAAATCAATAGAGCATTTATTTCTCATAGTTCAGCCTAAAACATTTTTTTTAAATGATGGAATATGACAGCTTGTTGACAAAATTAACTAAGTATATTGAAAATCAGATAGATTATGTTGGAAAATGATATATGGGTCATTCCTGAAAGTTGATTAAAATAAATTCTACAGCCAGAATGCTAACAATTCTGTTTCACCTTCGTATAAATATGAATGTAGTATATTATTACATGTATCTATTTTTTTATAAGTATTGATTTGAAAAATA
>JAQFVV010015036.1:0-21527 GCA_028023455.1 Epiperipatus broadwayi | reverse complement strand
ATAATAATAATAATAATAACAACAACAACAACAACAATAATAATAACAATAATAATAATAATAATAATAATAATAATAATAATAATAATAATAATAATAATAATAATAATAATAATAATAATAATAATAATAATAATAATAATAATAATAATAATAATAATAATAATAATAATAATAATAATAATAATAATAATAATAATAATAATAATAATAATAATAATAATAATAATAATAATAAAAAAGAAAAACTGTTGATAAAATAATTCATAACAACATAAAAATTATGCTGAAATAGTTTATGAAACGTAAGCTATTACAGCCTAAAAATGTAAAAATATGTACTTCTGATGAATTAAAATAATCTTTTTATCTTTAAAGATATACAAAAAATATTATAAATACTATACATAAGAGATAAATATCTAATACTTGCATAAGATAGAAACCATACATTTTACATGTATAACTTCATACCAAAAGATAAATTTCACTGAAAATCATAGTTAATACATACATATTTACTATATACCTTTACAAGAGTACCTAATAAATATAACAACTTCACCTATATCACTTATAATAAAAAATACCAATATTTTTTAAACTTAGTTCTTCAGCAGAAATATTTTCATGTTGAGCTACCCATTAAGAGCAAAACATTTTCTTCAGTTATTTGTCCGAAAATATAAAAGACTTGTTGCAATAAAGCACTTTTTTTTTTATTCAATGAAGATTTTTGGTGATTGCAACATTTTACTACAAATTACATAGCAGAAATAAATCTTAACTAAGACTTAATTCTAATAATGTAGATTGGATCCAAATGACGAAACATGTATAAAATGAGAAGAAATATAATATAATTGTAAGAATTGGGTAGCTTGAATTATTAATGAAGATTGGCAAGTTGTCTGGAAATTATTATAAGAGCACTGTGGTTGCATTGGAGATAAATGAAGGTATAAAATATTTCCTTATATTTTTGCTAAAAGCACATTGTAAATAATTATTAACTGTTATTTTCAAGTTATTAAAAAAATATAGTCAAAATAACTTTTATCAATTTAACAATTTAATTTTAAAAAGAGTTCACTTTTTTTTTCCCTTCTAAAGAATGTGTATAAACTTTCCATATATAGCACATTGAATGGGTATATACTTTTTTGTATATAGCACATACTAGACATTTTCAATAATTAAGAAAATTATTATTTTAATAGTTCTTTCCATAGAGATAATAATTTAAAATGGTTATCTAATATGATTGCATAACAAATTTCTTTATCTTTGAAGAGACAACCCATCTGATAATATTTTTTTTTTTTTTACTATCAGCTTTTTAAGTAATTTTTACTAAGACTGTAAACCTCAAGAATATGAACATGAAAATGCAGAGGTAGGGACTTATGCAAGTCTTAACCTAAAGGTTTCACTTTGGAAGAAAAGAGGGAAACCCTTGTTTACTCAACCTACTTTTTATATGAATAGGTGAAACAGAAGTGGTTAGATCTGAGAGCATGAAGCTATTCAATACTTTCCTGATTAAGTCCACAATTCCTATGACACATTACTACTCATGAAGGAAACTTTACTTTATGATTCAGTGGTAGGTGTTTATTACGTTTTTTTTCCTCTGCAAATAAAGACCATGAATATAAATTAGCAAATTTATTACATATTATTTGAAATATAATTATTCCTACTAAGCAGATTGTATAGCCATAAATTCAATTAAGTGACCTAATCAGGATATAATTAGCACATAAAGGCAATATAATATTATTGAAATATACTAAAACGATTTAGAAATTTTTTTAAAGTTCTCCTATTTTTGTAATTAACTTCATGTTAGAGTTTTTTAATTATTACTGATGAATAATATAAAATAGAGATAAATAAGTATATAGACTGTTTTAATTTTAAATATACTTATTCTTTCTTGCTTAATTACATAAATAACTTTAAAAATAATTTGCTTAAACTGTGCTATTCTAAGGTTTACATTTAATTTACATTGGCACATTTAATTATAATAATAAAAAAGATTTAAATTGAATTAAGTACAAAAGAGAGACACCTTAAAAATTATTACCTAGCAACTTATGGTAGACTGTGGAGATATGGAATTTCTAATTTTATACTGTTTTACCAAATAAAATATAATGGTTATAAAAATGTAATACTATTAAATATGCATTTTGTCAAATGAACAGAGAATGAACCAAGTTTAAATCACTAACAGTGAACTGACTTTTTATACCTATGATGACAGGTGTCAAAGTTAATTACTTCCACTTAATTATCAGTGACCTCTAAATGGATATGTGTGATTTAAAAGGCAGAACTAATTACTAATATTATATAACTGATTAAATTCATGTGACTACCAAAGTCATAGACAAAAATAAGTGAAACTTATTACTTAAAAATTTAACAAGTTAAAAATAAATATAAACCAAATAATAATTCTTAGTAATTGTTGTTTAAGATAAAACTATTGCCTTTTTTTTTTATAAAATATAATTTTAAATTTATCAGAAACATTAAATATTGTTTAACACTTATTGATTGAAATTTGATTAACTTTAATGAAAACATATGTATGATTATTTCAGTTAGTGTTATCAATAACTTTATTTTCATATATATATATATATATATATATATATGAAAATAAAGTTACAATATATATATATATATATATATTGTAACAGTAGCCGGGTTCAAACCCTGTTACAAGGACGATACATAAGATCTCTCACCTGCTTTGATCAGTGTGAGTCAAATAAATTGGATTCAGTGTGCAGATATATATATATATATATATATATTAATAATTCAAACAAATATATTTAACACAGTATTCAAAATTAAATAATATATTCTTTACCAGAAGTACTTTCAATTGTTTCACTGACAATCTTTATAAACTGTTAATACAAACGTACAAAAAATAAAAACTTGCATTACCCATCATTCAATCTATTCAAATTTCCCACAATTCTGTTGTCTTTATATTAGATGATTGTTTATTCATTAAACCACCTCTATTCCTAGATATCATCATTGCCTCTTTAATTTTACGTTTTTCACTACACCTTTCAATTTGAATAATTTTTATATCTCTATTATTAAATTTAAAACCATAATTACATGTTTTATTATGATCAAATATAATTGATGGAGTATTCATATTTACTGAAGATATATTTTCTTTCTCTACACGTTTATATAATGTCTTATGATCATTATATCGTTTTTGTAATGTACATTTTGATTCCCCTATATATTTTATTCCACAACCACATTCCAACATATATAAATATATATATATATATATATATATATATATATATATATATATATATATATATATATATATATATATATATAACAGAACTTAATTCAAACTTAGAAATCTTGGCTTTGGAGTTATTTATCATATCATTTATATTATTTGAAGAGAAAAAAGAAATTCTACACAAACCACTAAAAAGTTTATTAATTAATTTAGCTTGTTGATTAGATATAAAAGGAATAGAAATCCATTTATCACTTTTTAATTTACTTAATATTTTCTTATTATTACTTCCGATATTTTGATTATATTTTGTAATTGTATTATAAATAATATTCCTTCCATAACCAACATTCAACATATCAGTAATATATACATTAATATTTTCAATTTTATCACTAATAAATTTGCACAAATAATCATTTCTAAATAAAAATGACTTCCCTACACCAGCTAATTTATGACTCATATGAACTTTAGAATTATATGGAATATAACCCCTAATTTCCACAGGCTTTAAAATCATATTATAATCAAACACATTATTATTTCTTTTAATAAATATATCTAAAAACTTTATAGAATCTTCCTTCTCTTCATTTAACACCCATTTTACATTATTAATCATATTTAACTCACTAAACAAATTAACTATTATTTCATTATGTGCACATATAAATACATCATCGACATATCTACAATATACTTTAATTCCTTTATATTTTATCTGAGACAATATCTTAACCTCATAATTAGAAATAAAAAAAATACAAAGCTGTGATACCACCGGAAGACCCATTGGCCAACCAAAATTCATTTTATAAAAGCAATCATTAAACCTAACATATATATTATCATTCACAAATCTTAATATTTTAACAATAAAATTCCTAATGTTATTATCTATAGATTTTAAAAACAAAGCTCTTTCAATAATCTCTATTGATTCCATACGATTAATTGAACCATACATTTCAGATATGTCAAGTGTACACATAACATCATTATTATCAATTTTTATATTTTTAATCCTATTAATAAAATCAAATGATGATGAAATCCTATAATCTCCAAATCCAAGCACATCTTGCATTATTTTTTTAATATATCTACAAGCATTATAATAACCCCTCCACCAAAATCAACAATTACTCTTAATGGATAACAATTTTTATGCAATTTTATATTTGCAAAGATTCTTGGAAACACTGCAGACGATGGATATAAACTGTTTTTTTATAATGAAATAATAGTTAATTTGTTTAATGAGTTAAATATGATTAATAATGTAAAATGGGTGTTAAATGAAGAGAAGGAAGATTCTATAAAGTTTTTAGATATATTTATTAAAAGAAATAATAATGTGTTTGATTATAATATGATTTTAAAGCCTGTGGAAATTAGGGGTTATATTCCATATAATTCTAAAGTTCATATGAGTCATAAATTAGCTGGTTTGAAGTCATTTTTATTTAGAAATGATTATTTGTGCAAATTTATTAGTGATAAAATTGAAAATATTAATGTATATATTACTGATATGTTGAATGTTGGTTATGGAAGGAATATTATTTATAATACAATTACAAAATATAATCAAAATAAGAGTAATAATAAGAAAATATTAAGTAAATTAAAAAGTGATAAATGGATTTCTATTCCTTTTATATCTAATCAACAAGCTAAATTAATTAATAAACTTTTTAGTGGTTTGTGTAGAATTTCTTTTTCTCTTCAAATAATATAAATGATATGATAAATAACTCCAAAGCCAAGATTTCTAAGTTTGAATTAAGTTCTGTTATATATATATATATATATATATATAAACATATATATATATATATATATATATATATATATATATGTTGGAATGTGGTTGTGGAATAAAATATATAGGGGAATCCAAATGTACATTACAAAAACGATATAATGATCATAAGACATTATATAAACGTGTACAGAAAGAAAATATATCTTCAGTAAATATGAATACTCCATCAATTATATTTGATCATAATAAAACATGTAATTATGGTTTTAAATTTAATAATAGAGATATAAAAATTATTCAAATTGAAAGGTGTAGTGAAAAACGTAAAATTAAAGAGGCAATGATGATATCTAGGAATAGAGGTGGTTTAATGAATAAACAATCAGCTAATATAAAGACAACAGAATTGTGGGAAATTTGAATAGATTGAATGATGGGTAATGCAAGTTTTTATTTTTTGTACATTTGTATTAACAGTTGATAAAGATTGTCAGTGAAACAATTGAAAGTACTTCTGGTAAAGAATATATTATTTAATTTTGAATACTGTGTTAAATATATTTGTTTGAATTATTATTATATAATTTAAAAATACAGACATTTAATGGTTGTAGTTATATATATATATATATATATATATATATATATATATATATATATATATATATATATATATATATATATATATATATATATATATATATATATATATATGTGTGTGTGTGTGTGTGTGTGTGTCAGAGGAGAGAGAGAAAGTTGGAAAGTTTTTTTTTTTTTGATTTATTTAAAAAAAAGAGAAAGATAAAGATGTTTATAGTCATTTGTTTTAAAATAAATTCATGAAAATATGTTAATAAATTGTGGGAATGCAATTATACACAAATATATAAATTTTCTTCTTGTGTTATTAATTTATTTCAAATATATAATTTTCTATTGTTTTATTGTATATCATATTTTAATGAGAGAAATGAAAATAACTTTTATATACATCTACCTTGAAGCAATTTTGTTTTTTGTTACCTTACTTAGCCACTCAAAATTCCAATGAATCAAAAGTAAATGCATGGCAAAAAAAGAAAAAAATGTTAAAAAGCACTCCTAAGATATGGTGTTCAAGATACTGATAAACTATTTTGGGAACAATTAATTAGTTAGTTAAAAAGTAAAATCAGAACAAGCAAGAGTGGTTTTTCAAACTGAAATATTAATATTTTCTTGTTGCTAAATTGACTGATACAGCTATGGTTTTAGATATAGTAACTCAGACCATCGCTACCATCAGAATGTAGGAGTAGAAAAATATGTGGAAAGGCCACTATCTTAAGCTCCGAAGATGTAGCTCTTCCTGTTAATTGCTTGCCCTCCAAGAACAATAGGTACATCGCCAATACATCACTAAAACAATCCAGGAAGGAAGAAAATCTCAAATTATGTACACTCAGAATGCTTCTAGTAAGACATCATTATTTCTTAGACTCAAATACAACAAAATGGACGTTTGTGCAAACTTTTTGCTGTTAAAATGAAAAATTTTGTTTTATTCTTCAACAGTAAAAGAATATATAAATTTCAGTTGGATCGTCAAAATCAAACTTACGTGGAAATCAATTCATCCCTATTAAAATTCCTGGGTACTTCAAGGTAAGTCTAACTAGTTTTACTAACCTAAAAGAACTGAAAATTGCTTATCGTTACTCTCCAAAGTTCAGCCATTGTGTAAAGTTGTATATTTTAATTTAAACGTACAAATGTATTCCCACATACTTATTTAATTATATGTTCTTCTATATTTCACTAATTCTGTTTTTTTTTTGTGTGTGTGTGTCTTTTATGTTATCATTGATATATAAAATATATACATATGTTTTTTTTTTTCTCAATATTTAACAAACCATAGTAATAAATTATCGACTTACTTTAAAACAAATTGTCTCTCATTAATGGACATATTTATCACTTATATTAGCTTAGTTTCTTTCCTGGCAGAATATCAGAATAAGCAAAGAGTTTACATGTAATTTTAAATTTTAAGATGTAAGTTTATATATATGCGTCTTAAATTGAAAGGTATATAAAAAAAGGGAAAGATTGTTTCAACTACATAAATTTAGTCAGTCACCTCCGTTCAACCTAATGGGTATTATTACCTCCCAGGCCTGGGGTTTGAGCTAGCTGAAAGGGTTGGGCACTTAATTAGTGATAGTGTTAAAATGTCTAAAAGGAGAAAGTATAATTCTTACAGTCTTAGTAAGATTGGTGCTTGAGGTCATTTAATTAATTGATGCTCATAAATATACCTTAACCAAAGAAAGTGTTTTTTTTAAATGAAATAATGACCACTGGGTAGATTTTTTTTAATATTTTTTTAAACGTATATTCTAATATAAGATACATAGGTTTTATTTCTTAATGTATATTTAAGAAAAAGATTCGTATTTGAATCCAATACGGTGGACAGTAATCAAATTCTATCCACAGGTGTTATGGCAACTATACAGCCATAGTTTTGTGTTTACTGCCCTACGTGGTCAGTATAGTCATTTTTTTTATATATAAACAATCAATTGAAATTAATACCGGGGTGTATATATATATATATATATATATATATATATATATTTCTCAAGTTACTACAATCATCATCTGGTTAACTAAAATTACAAATTTCATGGAATATTTAAAATACAATTTTTAAAGTAATTTGCAAATAATTTGTTATTTATTTATTAATGTTTCCTATTATATATAATATTTGTTACCCAGTTGATGACCAGTGTGACTTGATCAAAACATTGGATTATATATGTATATAATAAAAATAATAAATTTAACAGTAATAAACTATTATAAACAATCCTTAAATCCACAGAAGTACTTTTGCTTAATTTTTAAACCGTTAAATTTATTATTTTTATTATAATTACAATTTTGTTTTAATTAACTGTCATTATATATATATATATATAATAAATGTAATTAAATAATCTAATTATTTGTTCTAACTAAATGTCATATTTGTAGATTACATTAAAGAAATGTGTATGTATGACAATATAAAAATTGTGAAAATAAATAGTGTATATTCATATAATAATAATAATAATAATAATAATAATAATAATAATAATAATAATAATAATAATAATAATAATAATAATAATAATAATAATAATAATAATAATAATAATAATAATAATAATAATAATAATAATAATAATAATAATAATAATAATAATAATAATAATAATAATAATAATAATAATAATAATAATAATAATAATAATAATAATAATAATAATAATAATAATAATAATAATTAAACAATTGTAAACTTAGTCTATATAGCCATCTATGGAAAAAAAAACATTTATCACTATCATTCCATATTAAGCTATTACTGAAGAAACAACCTAAATGCTCATTGTTATTTACTCTCTTTATTAAATCTTTTATCTAAGCAAATTATAATGATATTAACAAAAATAACAATATCACAGATAAATAGAAACACCTCATGCATTACTTGCCATAATGATTCCTCCATTTTCTTAAATATTAGAAAATAAATATCATAATTACTTAACATTGAGGCAATCCTGTGTCTGGTAAATCAATTTAGGTGGTTTTATAAACTCAAATATCTGGGAAAAAACACACAGTGCTTTACTAAGTTTTTATATTTATCTAGGCCAATTTGCAATGGAAATAGAGTAATTAGAAATAATTATAATGAAGGTACAGAACATTATTCAGTCACATTCAAAAGCCTATTATCACTCCATGCAAAACCTTTCTTGCTTAAATCACTAATCCTTATCAATGTTCATATTATATTTCTATTATCTTTTTCTCAAATAATTTTACGGCAAGAAGAAAGTTGTTGTGGAATAAGAAGGAAAGGTCACAATCTTAACCAAAAGTCCCAATGGTCCAGGACACATACTGTTCAGAAATATAATAATGACATCTCTGCAATATCAATCTCTGTTCTCAAACTGTGTACATCCCTTCAAAATAACACCAATTGACTTATCTTATCCCCACAATGACTATTTGAAAGATATCATTGAACATTTACTTCATATTTAAATATTCCAGTTCGACCCTACTGAAAATAAATCCATATATTGTTGGGATCTATTCAGTCCATTTCCCTGTTCTTCCACATCTGTCTTAGAAACTACCAAAGTATGCCTAACTAATAAGCATCTCCACCAAAAAAATTAACACAAGCCATTACAATTAAAGTGTTTTGTCTTACTATTAAGTTAATATATAAAATATTTAACTATTCTTCATTTTCAAAGTTTAAAAAAATCCATAGAAATACAAAAGTTCCATATGTACTGCATCTTAATGAAGCAGAAACACAACATTATATAATTCTTATATTTTAAAAGCTAGAATCATGCACACTCTTATCCTTAGTAATACTTAAAGTTACGCCTTAAATATCAATCTCTTTTTCAAATCTTTTAAAAAGTGGTTATTGGAAAAAGAGCTAGCACATTTATATTATATACCTTTGGAATTCAATATATATTTTCACTTACAATAAATATTCACAGAAGACACCCTCGATTTACTTACCAACAAACTAAAACAATACAACAAAGAGACATGCCCATAACTGATTTTAATATTTACATCAATACTTGACACTAATGCATCTATGTATGAGCAAGAACTATGGTACACCTATCCTTCAAAAATAACAAAGAAAAATAGACAGATGTGTTTGTTACATTCTGCTAAATGCATAACAAAGAAACTATGTATATAAATAATGGTTTATATGAACTACAATCAAGCATTTCCAATATTTGTAACTTGATTTTTCATTGTTTTATCTAACTATCACCCAGTTTTTTTTTATATTGGCACAGTTGGTTCAATAGTAGACTGTAACATTTTATCATAGTATAATAAAGTCCTTTGAAAGATGATAGTAATGATTATTGATATTGAAAAATCTTTAGATAATAAAATTATATATATATATATATATATGATCTATAGATGGCGTTTTCGTGAATTTAACTTGTTTTTGTTTTTCATATATATATGATCAATAGATGGCGTTTTCGTGAATTTAACTTGTTTTTTTGTTTTTCATATATATATCAATAAAACAGTAAATTAAAATTACAACTGAGTATGCAGTTCCGGCACCTGAAAGTACAAAAGTATTTAAGTCAAAATATTTTTATAAACGATTTTTATGTAAACATTTTACAAAACATAAAACAATTAAGCCGTTATTATGATCATTAATTCTTTATTTCTTTAAAAATATAACTCATTGCATATTCAAGATAAGGTAAAAGAATTCAAAAAAATTTTATCTTATTTTTTGGTATTTAATGATGACCTATAAATGATATTATAACCTGAATAAAATTTCAGAATAATAAATTTTTTAATCAATTTTAAATCTCGAAATAAATAAAAAAGCTTGATTAACAAAAATAAATTTATTTATTTGGATTAATTATTGTGTAATTAATATTTTTACTAATTAATGAAGCGAAATATTTTAATTATTCATTGCTTTTATATTAATATAGTGAATATTGATTGTGGTAAATTTATTTTTGAAATTATTTAATTGTTATAAAAAGCAAATTAATTAAACTTTTTGATTAAAAATAATAATATTGTAATGTATTTACTCAATATATATATATATATATATATATCTCACTATATATATATATATATATAGCTTTCTCACTATATATATATATATATATAGTGAGAAAGCTAGTGTAATTTATATATTATATGTATACATAAATGTTGATATATTTTAGCTAATGATGCCAGATGTTTTTGATTTATAATCATGTGAACACTTAATTATCCATCAGTATTTTGTGTATTATATTTAATTTTAATTAGAACAAAAAAGGATAACTTCAAATCATTCAGAATCGATATTTTTCTTTTATGTACATTTTGCTTTAATTTGGTATTATTTATTATAGAAAAAAATGTTAGATAAGCTTCTTTGTTATATAAAAATGTTTATAAAGTTAAACATTTTTTGCACAATTGCAGAGTATTTTATACCATTTTTGTTTAATAAACATTGATTTTAACTATTGCTTTTAAATTTTATTATTTTTTTAATGCGGCTTATTTTATAATCAAACCACATCAACACTGCTTTCAAAACTCTCTTTTTAATATCACACATCATTATCTGAAACAGTTGGTCTTAAATACATTGATTTTTTTTCTATAGTATGATATATTAATGCTATTTTATTCTTATATTGCAAAGATGATATTTTTTTCAGAAATATTACCAATATCACCGTTTTCTTTATTTTGATGTAATATCTTATATAAATACATTAATCAAAACTACTTTGAACACATTGTAGCAAAAACCTTTTATTGTACATATGTACATACACCTAGGTTTCGACTGTCCTGCATTCCTCTTCAGAATTATGATATAATAACAAAATAAAATAAAAATACATAATTATATAAATAATATCAAAATTTATATAGCTATATATTTTATTTTATTTTGTTCATTATATATCATAGCTCTGCAGAAGACTGCAGGACAGTTGAAACATAGGTGTGTGTATATATATATATATATATATATATATATATATATATATATATATATATATATATATATATATATATATATATATATATATATATATATATATATATATATATATATTAAACGAATCTTAATAAATTAATTAAAATCAGCTTCAGTTTATTTTTTTTAATAAAATAATTTAAAATTAAATACAGTCAGTTAATTTGATTACTAAACCTCTAATTGGGATAAGGTAAGAGATATCGTTATGGTTTTGTTCTCAATTTATTCTAAGTTTTCAATTGAACATTATGCATTTTCACTTAAATATTTTTAAAGTAAAATATAATAACTAATGCATAATAAAATACTATTAAATTTAGTTTCTAAACTAATTTAGATGTTCGTTATTATTATTATTATTATTATTATTATTATTATTATTATTATTATTATTATTATTATTATTATTATTATTATCATCATCATCATCATCATCATCATCATCATTATTATTATTATTATTATTATTATTATTATTATTATTATTATTATTATTGAGACTCAAGAAATGTTGCATAAGTTAAAAGAGAAAAAATGAGGACTTAGATACGAGTTGATATATGATATAATGTACGCAATAAAAGTTTACGATCTTGCTTGTAATGGGAAAAAACATTACCTACTGAACCTGAAAGAAGAATGATCATTACATAATAGTTTACATGTGTCAAATTAAGTTTATGTAAAATTTTTAAATGGGATCTTAAAAAACAATAAATAGAAGCACATGATGGTAAAGCTTAAAATATATATGAGGTGTGGAGTTGGAGTTGATTTTGTGTTAGATATTAAATTATATTTGAAATATATTTTAAATCTTTATACTGTTATAATAAATAATACTAATAGCAGTTTGATAATTTTGTTACCTGTTTTTAAAATAAGAATTTATCAATAGCTTTAAACTGTGATAAAAAGTACCCCTAGTCCCTAACATTATTGCATCCATTTTAAATAAGAAAAAAATAAAAGCTGTTTTAATTCAATTAGGAAGCAAGTAATTTAAAAAATATATGTGATTATTTATTTTTAGTACACCTACAAGTATTACTCCTTCAAATATAAAGTAATAATGCTAGATATATAATTAGGTTTTTTTTTTTTTTTAAATATAGATCGTCTATTTAGAATTTGCATCTTTCTTCATAATAGTGATTTATTTATTTTAATTTAGGATAAGCTTTCTATAATTACTGACAATTTATCAAATTAATTATATTGTTCAGAATTATTTTTAATATTATTTTATTCATAAAGGTTTGGTAAGACGTGTTCACAAGATAATTGTGTATGTGATATAATTAAGTAGAAAGTAGGATTCAAAATTTTCTAGTGCTTACTTTCATGTAATTAAAAGTAGTGTATATGTCATGTTGAAACACTAGTGACGTTTTTTTTTTTAAAAATTTTACTTTTATTATTACATTATTTCATTATATTTAAGTTATAATATATATATATATATATATATATATATATATATATATATATATATATATATATATATATATATATATATATATATATATATATATATATATATATATAATAGTTTTATTGGCTTTATGGATCAGAATTTTTTAAAGATTTTAAGATTCAATGAGACAATATTGTAACAATTTTGAAAACATTAACTTGTAAATTTGATATTCTATCACAACATAAAATCATAACGGATTGTGTTACTTATAATGGTGGTACATTTTATAAAATACGGACAAATAACCTAGGTGACATTTTCAAACGTTAAGTAGTTATGGTTAAGTTAATTATTTTATAGAAAACAGAACAATTTATCAAAACTGTGAATTAATGGGTTTATTTTTTTTCTAAATCAATAAGTGTATGTTTGCAGAAGATAAAAATAGTCGTGATTATGTTTTGTTTTAGTTTGTTTTTGTTTATTATTAGATGGTTTATGATGTGGTTTGTTGAGATTTAAACAATTAAATGTTTTAAGATTGATAGTTATAAAACAAGAAAGTTTGTAAATTGGACAATAAGCATATTTCCTAAAAACGTTTTTTTTTTTTTTTTAAAAAAGTAATTTTACTTTTCAATTTATAGTCCATACAATGTCAAGGTTATTTGCAGTTGTTATAAACGTATATTTTGAAATAAATCAAAGGATGTTACTTAATTTTTTTTTTTTTTTTTAAAAAATAGGGTTAATCGATAGTGTGGCGATTATATTTATTTTGGAAAAAATAAAACATTTTAATGAAGTTTAAAATCGTGAAAATTTATTAAAATAAGAATTATAATTTATTTATGTTTAAAAATAATAAAGAAAAATACGTTTTGTTTGTTTATTTTTGAAATAATAATAAAAAATGCACAATAAAGAGACGAATTCTTAAAATTATCCACTTAGATAAAGTAAAAAAAAACATAAAATCTTTCCTGTAATTTATAGTAACTTTTATGTATAAGACTAACAATTCTTGTTTTCTTTTACAATTAATAAATTTATGTGAAAGACTTAAACTTGATAAAATGCTACTAAAAATAATTATCTTATTCAAACATGTATAATCATTTTAATGGTATGACTATATGTTTTATGATAGGAGATTTAATTTATGAATTTATAAAAGAAGGATGAGAAGAATAGTTAAATAACTTCAATTATAATTCCTAACATAAAACGTTATTTAACATTAATATTACATAGTGTAGTAATTATTTTTAAATTTTCTGCATTCAGAAAAAAGTACAATGTTGATATGAAATATTAATAGCTGTTCATATATATATGAAAAACAAAAACAAGTTATAATCACACAACTTGCTATCGCTTGTATTTATGATCAATAGATGGCGTTTTACAAAAAACCACCGAACAAGCATATATTTGTTTACATAAATGTCAAAAGAGTCAGAATTCACTATCTCTTTCATTCACCCACCCTCAGATCAGCTGATTTCAAGCTAATTTGCTATTATCAGTGAAGGATAGAGCTAGAAACTAGATCTAAACACTGACTCCAAGGGTTTATGCAAAAAGCTTCTATCAGTTTACAAGCACAAATTTTTCAGATCCATAAAATCTTCAAACTCAGCCTAACAAGCCAGGTAGCTACAAGGATCTGATATCAGTTCAGTTTCACCACATAGTCAAAGCCTCTGCAATATATATCATTGCAAAAACCTTTAAAGTTACATTTATTGTAAACAATGATATATATTGCAGAGGTTTTGACTATGTGATGAAACTGAACTGATATCAGACCCATCTAGTTATCTGGCTTGTTAGGCTGAGTTTGAAGACTTTCGGGGTCTGAAAAATTTATGCTCGCAAACTGATAGAAACATTTTGCATAAACACTTGGAGTCCATGTTTTGATCTAGTTTCTAGCTATATCCTTCACTGATGATAGCAAATTAGCTTGAAATCAGCTGATATAAGGTTGAGCAAACAAAAGAGATAGTGAATTCGATCTATTTTGACATTTATGTAAACAAATATACACTTGTTCAGTGGTTTTGGTAAAATGCCTTCTATTGATCATAAATACAAGCGATAGCAAGTTGCATGAGTATAACTTGTTTTTGTTTTTCATAAATGTACCTTTAAAGAATTTTGCAATGATATATATTGCAGAGGCTTTGACTACATGGTGAAACTGAACTGATATCTGATCCATGTAGCTATCTGGCTTGTAAAGCTGAGGTTGAAGACTTTATGAGTCTGTAAAATTCATGCTTGCAAACTGATAGAAACTTTTTGCATAAACGCTTGGAGTCAGTGTTTAGATCTAGTTTCTATCTCTTTCCTTCACTGATGATAGCAAATTATCTTGAAATCAGCTGATCTGAGGGTGGGAAAATGAAAGAGATAGTGAATTCTCACTCTTTTGATGTTTATGTAAACAAATATACGCTTGTTTGGTGGTTTTGGTAAAACATATTATATATATATATATATATATATATATATATATATATATATATATATATATATATATATATATATATATATATATATATATATATATATACTTCTGTGATACTTCAGATTAAAATAAGACATTTTAATGGCATAAATTCAATTAGTTATAAACTTTTAATAACATAATCAATTTTAACTATATATAACAACTTTAAAAAAGATGTTTATGTATTAATATTTAATTTATAATTATTATGTCTAGATATTATAAACAATCCATTTTATAGGAGAGATAAATACATTTTTTCCAATAAAAAATATGCTTTTTATTAGGATAAATAATCATTTCTTTGTTGAGAAACTTTTTTCAATTTTCATGAAATAGAATTTTATTTATTTTTGTTTGTTTCCTTAAAATTTCATAAATCTATAATTTGCCTTAATGCTGAGCCAGATGGACAACTGAGAATTCTGGTAGTGCTGCTATGATGCATATTTTCTTATCTATTGTCTTTACTACTAGTTATGGCAATGGAATGCTACAAAATGAATTAATGTATAAACAATATCTGATGATTGGCAGTTGTCTACAGAGCAGTATATAGTGCTTTTACAAAGCATCTCCTGCAGGTAAGATAAAAATAACCTGGTAAATTACATTTTTGATCATTGGGTGATTGAAATTATGAACATTAATGTCCTATTCAAGTATTTTCAACAAAAACAAAAATAAAACAATTCATAAACCCATAGTGTATTAAATTATTTGTAATTAAGTTTCACAAAACATGTTGTCAAAAAGGAAATATTTTTATGTTTGCAGCTATATTTTATTAATATTGATAACATTTTTTTAAAAAAATACAAGTTGAGAAATTTGAAATAATGTCAAACCAATAACAGCGACAATGACATGTTGTGTCAAACACTAACCAAACAACAGTAGTTTTCAATTTTTATGATACCACAAAAAAGAAATGCAATTTTCAGTTTCAGAAATATATTTATGGATGTTTATGATGTTATAATAATTCCTTTAGTGATAAAAAGTGGAATTTATTCAACCAAAAGTTTAATAATTTTATTTTTCTCTACATGCACACACACACACACATAATGATAATAATAAAACAAAAATCAAAATTTAAAAAGGAAGTTCTTGTTTCTATTTCATGTTTTTATTATTATTATTATAATATTTGGAATAATCTAGCATTATTTCTTAAATACTTTTTTTTTTTGCTAACATAAATTTGTAATAAATCAAGCTCACTTAACTGAATCATAATATTACATAAATATATTTAAAAATAAATTAATTTTATGAATTGGTAGTGACACATTGATATTTAAAAGTTAAATATATATATATATATATATATATATATATATATATATATATATATATATATATATATATATATATAGATAGATAGATAGATAGATAGATAGATAGATAGATAGATGGATAGATAGATAGATAGAAAGATAGATAGATAGATAGATAGGTATATATATAGATAGATAGATAAATAGATAGATAGATTGATGGATGGATGGATAGATAGATAGATAGATAGATAGATAGATAGATAGATAGATAGATAGATAGATAGATAGATAGATAGATAGATAGATAGATAGATAGATAGACTGGTAGATAGATAGATAGATAGATAGATATAATTATACACATGTTGTGTTGACAACAGTTTGAGGTTGATGATTGTTATCTATATGGGGATTATCTAAGTCTTGACTGGTTTTATATATATATATATATATATATATATATATATATATATATATATATATATATATATATATATATATATATGGCTGCCGAAGGAGTTTGCTATTAACTGAAAGGAGACCCTTTGATTCCTCTTAGAGGTCTTAAAGGAACCGAGCAGGGCAAATTCCTAATATCCACTCCATACATTCTGTCATTGCAGCTGTTATTACCATGTGATTATTCATATAGTATATGAAAATGGATGGGCTGCTCACCAACACACAATAGCCAGCGTGGTGAGTTTATTGGCTTTTTACCTCCAAGTTTAAGAATATTTTTTCAATATATACAATCATGACAGACAAAAATAAAGCATGGCCCTTATTCCCAGGAGGCTGCAAAGTCACCAACCAAGGCAGCGGTTGGTGGCCGAAGGCAGAGGGTACTGCGAATCCCCGGATTGTGGACTCAGGCTGCCATTTGATGACGGCTTTTTACTTAGGTACTTACAACTGCAGATCACTTTCAAGTGAAGGAAGATTGCAAGAGTTAGAAGAAGAACTATCTTATATTAAATGGGACATTATTGCACTTTGTGAAGTTAGAAGAAAATGTGGAAAAACAATTCATTTAAAAAGTGGACATGTACTCTACTATAGAGGCACAAATATTGGAAATACAAGTGGAGTAGGATTCATTATAAATAAAAAAGGGAAGAATAACATTGTAGAGATTGATGTGTTTCGTACAGGGTGGCAAGATTAGTTATACAATGTAATAACAGATACCAAATGCAGATAATTCAGGTTTATGCCCCAACAAGTTCTCATAGTGATGAAGTAGTAGAAGATTTTTATATGGATGTACAAAAGGCTTTTGATCAGAGTAAACAACATTTTAAAATTGTTATGGGAGACTTTAATGATAGAATTGGTAAACAAATGAAAGTAGAAAATGTTGTAGGTTATTTTGGTTATGGTAATAGAAATGAGAGAGGACATATACTTGTGGAATTTGAAGAAAAAGAAAAACTTTATATTATGAATTCTTGTTTTGAAAAAAAGGTTAAAAGAAAATGGACTTGAAAGCATCCAAATGAAGGTACAGCAGAATTGGACTATATTTTGACTAACAGAAAATACATATTTCAAGATTGTATTGTTCTTAATAAATTTAACACAGGAAGCGATCATCGATTAGTAAGATGTAAGATACATGTTAATGCAAATCTAGAGAGACACAAATTATTAAGAAAAACAATATTTACAGTTGATATTCCTGATCTTCAGAAACATTAATTTAAATTAGAACTTAACAATCGGTTTCAAGTATTAGTAGATTTTGAACAAGATTCAGATTTGAATGAAATTAATAGGAAAATAACTGATACACTTTTAAAAACTGTCACAAAAATAGCTGGTCGAAAAAAGCAGGAATTGACCAATAAAATTTCTACTGAGACTAGAGAATTTATGAAGAAAAGAAGGAATATGAAGATATTCACAAATGATGCATTAAAAAGGATTGAATATTCTCGAATTTTGTAAAATGGTGTGGAAAAGAGTTGAAAATGATATAAGAAAGTATGATTGTGAACGAGAAAGGAAAGCTGTAGAAGAGAATAAAAGTCTAAAGAGTGTAAAACAACATTTTAGTATTGGTAGGAAATTTATATCTGCAATAAGAAAAAAAGATGGCATTATTACTAAAAAGAGAGATGACATCATGAAATGTGTAGAAGTCTTCTATCAAGAATTATATAGTAATAAAGAATAAGTACCTCATATACCTATTATATCTTCTGAATTGCCCAGAATTTTGAATGAGGAGGTGAGACATGCAATTAAATTTATGAGAAAGGGAGGGCTCCATGTAAATGATGGAATTATAATTGATATATTAAAAGAAGCAGCTGAAGAAATATAATTTCTTTTTAGCAAAGTTATATTCTAAATGTCTAAATGATAAAGATGTACCAGATGATTTGAAGAATGTGGTATTAATATTAATATTTAAAACAGGTGATAAAGAATATATTAGAAATTACAGACCTATCAGTCTTTTATCAGTTTTATACAAAATTTTTACTAAGATAATTACAACTCGTCTACAGAGAACGTTGGACTTCCACCAACCAAGAGAACAAGCTGGATTTAAAAGTGGTTTTAGTACAGTGGATCATATCCAGTTACTGAGAGAAGTTATAGAAAGGACAAATAAATATGAGTTGCCATTATGCTTACGATTTGTAGATTATGAAAAGTCATTTGATTCTATAAATATTTCTTCAATGATTAAAGCATTGGATCATCAAGATATAGATCCAGGATATTGTCATATTATAAAGAATATTTATAAAAATGCAACAGCAACAATTAGATTACACATTGATAGTAGAAAAGTCAACATTGAGAAGGGTGTAAGACAGGGTGACTCCATATCTCCAAAACTTTTTACAGCAGTGCTGCAAGAAGTATTTTGTGAATTAAAATGGGAAGCTAAAGGAGTGAAAGTAAATGGAGATTATTTAAGTCATTTAGATTTTGCAGATGATGTAGTTGTTTTTGCAAATAATGCTTTAGATTTGCAGGAAATGTTGCAGGAGTTATCAGATGAAAGTAGGAAAGTAGGACTAAAGATAAATGTTAAAAAGACTAAAGTAATGTTTAATAGATTTTCTCAAAATATGAAAATAAAGATTGATTATGATGAGTTAGAAGAAGTTAACAGTTACAAATACCTTGGTCAGATTATTAATACAGATGGAAACATAATGGATGAAATTAATCATAGAATTAAACTTGGTTGGAGTGCTTTTGGTAGAAATAACTTGATACTAAAAGGAAATATGCCTATGTGTTTGAAAAGGAAGGTTTTTAATAAATGTGTTTTGCCAGTTCTTACTTATGGATCTGAGACTTGGACACTTAATATAAGAGAGATCGGAAGAGAGACACGTCAGACCACTCAAAGAAGTATGGAGAGATGCATATTGAGAGTAACAAGTAGAGATCAGAAAACACAATGTATGGGTAAGAGAACAAACAGGTGTTACTGATCTCCTTTGAAAAAATTAAAAGACTGAAGTGGAGTTGGGCTGGACATATTGCTAAAAGAGATGATAATAGATGGACAATTGAAATTTTAAACTGGATTCCAAGAGATTGTAAAAGACCCAGAAAGAGACCACATGTGAGATGGATGGATGAAATAATAAAGTTTGCAGGGTGATGTGGAAAAGAGAAGCTAAAGATCGGAAAAGATGGATTGAACTTGGAGAGACCTTGATCCTTCAGTGGAAAAATAGTTGTATGACTACATTATAATAGTTATTCACACATTTAACAAGAATATAACTGAACTATAATAACAACTAATCTTCTGGCAAAAACAGACATGCAAAGAATTAAAATTTCAAGAGTTTTAAACTATAAGATTAATTAACAAGATATATATATATATATATATATATATATATATATATATATATATATATATATATATATATATATATATATATATATATATATATATATATATATATATATATATATATATATATATATATATATATGTTTTACATTATTCTATTTTAAAGTAACAGTTGTTTTCAAAACATTTATATTCAGGTATTATGAGTTTTAAACTGAACTAATTTGTTGTCAAATTGAAAAGTTCATACTATTTAAAATAAAAAAAAAAAATGTCAAACAATTACTCAATATTAATATCTAAATTATATTTGTTTGATATTATCACATTATTGGAATTATATACAACTTATATGGCTCAGAAAATAAGTCTTCATTATTTTCCAAATCCTAAATGTAATAAAGTTTATTATAAACGTAACATTCCTTATGTATTAGGGATACATTTAATATAAATAAATATTTTACAATATTTATGAAAGCACACTAATGTTTTGAAATGCATACTTCACTATCTAAAATAGAAAGCATTGCTAAGTTCTTTAGCAAATATTTTATTTTAGTAATATTTTAAATATATCTTTCATTATCTTTTGATAAATAGTTTGTCTTGGCTAAATTTATTTTATATATTGAAATATTAATTCAAGAGAACAAAACATTCATGTTAAAATTAAAGTGGCATTTTAACTGATTTATACTTCAAATATATGCTAAAAAATTTGATTGACAAGAAATATAGTCTAAATATATGATCATG
>JAQFVV010015035.1:0-21579 GCA_028023455.1 Epiperipatus broadwayi | reverse complement strand
TATATATTAAAATTATTAATTTCTTCTTCATATTTTAGTGTAGGCCATGTGGTCTTCCACATAGTTGTGAGCTAGTTTTCAATGTTGTGAAAGATAGCAATTAAATATAGTATTCAGAAGTTTTAACTATTATTATATAAAATAGAACAAATTATTTAAAATAAAATATGTAATGTGTAAATTCTAAAATAAATTATTAAATGTTACATTTTAAAATAATACAATATATTTGTTAAAATTTAAATTTAAGAGAAACTTGTAAATCATATAAACTATGTTAAAATTGTTGTTCTTATTAAAAATTAAAAGAATGCATGAAGTGTATTGTAAAACAATTCAGTTAAGAAGTAAATTTTAAATAATTAAACTTAAAATAAGTTAATAAAAAAAATTAAGCCTGTTTATAGGTATAAAATTAAAAAACAAAGAAAAATTTAAGCAATTTAATAATTACAATGTTTTGCAAATTCAATCAATTAAATAATGAAAGGGTTTTTTAAATTATTGTAATTAAAATAAAATAAGATATTAAAGATATTAAAAATAACATTATTAAAGTCTGTGAAAAACAAGATTGAAGATATTCAAAATAAGAGTTCAATACTTAATAGAGTCAATTTTTCTCAAAGTGATGCAATCAGTTTGGATTCTTGTTTAAACTAAGCTACATTAAATCTATATTCTTAATTTACTAAGGCTGCAACAGATCTTCATTATAATGATTGAGTAGAAAAAACTGCCAATTATCTGAAATCTAGCCTGCATCTCAGACAATGGATGTGATCAAGATATTTTTATAGAATTTCTAATCAAAATGAAGAAAAATGTTTAATCTTCCAATTTCAAAGCCAGGGGGATTACAAAATACTTTATATCAACTGAGAAGAAAAAGAACAAGATTAGATATAGAATCAATGGAAGCTTTTATGAAAAATATTAGTTCATAAATGAAAAGAAAAATGTGCCCATGACTATAGAAAATTCTTCCTTCAGAATTTTTTTTATGTGCAAGTTAAAAAAAAACTTTTTAGTCTGTTATTATAATATATTAATTATTTTAAGTTTTATTTTAATGTATATTTAATTCTCACAAACAATATTTATTGATTAAAGCAAAGAGTAAAAGATTTAAAAAAAAATACTCGCATTTTAAAGAAACTGGAATAAGTAAAAGATTTGTATAAAAAAATTTCTCCATTTTATTTTATTATATATATATATATATATATATATATATATATATATATGTTATGATTTGTCAACATTTTTTAAAAAAAATCTTTTTTAATGTGTGAGATAAGTAATCAAAAGTGTAATATTCATTTTAAATAAAAATATCCTCCAAATGCTTGTAAAATATTTAAAGTGTTAAAAAGATGAATATAATATAATTCATCATTATCATCATCATCAACCATTATCAATCCACTGCAGGATGAAGGTATCTCCAAGTTCAATCCATCTTTTCCTATCTTTAGCTTCTCTTCTCCACATCACCCCTGCACACTTTCTTATTTCATCCACCCATCTCACATGTGGTCTCTTTCTGGGTCTTTTACAATCTCTTGGAATCCAGTTTAAAATTTCAATGTCCATCTATTATCATCTCTTCTAACAATATGTCCAGACCAACTCCACTTCAGTCTTTTAATTTTTTCAATGAGGTCAGTAACACCTGTTTGTTCTCTTACCCATACATAGCATTTTCGATCTCTTCTTGTTATGTCCAACATGCATCTCTCCATACTTCTTTGAGTGGTCTAAAGTCTCTGGATTGCTCTTCTATTAAGTGTCCAAGTCTCAAATCCATAAGTAAGAACTTGCAAAATACATTGATTAAAAACCTTCCTTTTCAAACACATAGACATATTTCCTTTTAGTATCAAGTTATTTCTACCAAAAGCACCCCAACCAAGTTTAATTCTATGATTAATTTCATCCATTATATTTCCATCTGTATTAATAATCAGACCAAGGTATTTGTAACTGTTAACTTCTTCTAACTCATCGGAATCAATCTTTATTTTCATATTTTGGGAAAATCTACTAAACATTACTTTAGTCTTTTTAACATTTATCGTTAGTCCTACTTTCATCTGATAACTCCTGCAACATTTCCTGTAGCTCTAAAGCATTATTTGCAAAAACAACTACATCATCTGAAAAATTTAAATGACTTAAATAATCTCCATTTACTTTCACTCCTTTAGCTTCCCATTTTAATCCACAAAATACTTATTGCAGCACTGCTGTAAAAAGTTTTGGAGATATTGAGTCATCCTGTCTTACACCCTTTTCAATGTTGATTTTTCTACTGTCATTATGTAATCTAATTGTTGCTGTTGCAGTTTTATAAATATTCTTCAAAATATGACTATATACTGGATCTACACGTTGATGATCCAATGCTTTAATCACTGAAGAAATGTTTATAGAATCAAATGCCTTTTCATAGTCTACAAATCCTAAGCATAATGGCAACTCATATTCATTTGTCCTTTCTATAATTTCTCTCAATATCTGGGTATTATCTACTGCAGGGTCCCCAACCCTATGCCCATGGGCACCATGGCGCCCGCAGATCATTTTATGTGTGCCCACCGCTATCTGAATATAATAAAAAATTATTTATCTGATACAAATAAATTTAATTTTTAAAATTTCTTATAAATTATTGTATTATATTGTAATAAAATTGTAGGGCATACTATATTTTTACAGTGTAAAAATATAAACGTTAATTATCTGTTAAAATTTTATTTTTGAAATAAATATTTTTTTGTTCATTATGTGTATTATTAACAATATCCAACTATAAATTTACATTGAAAAAATAAATATTTCCCGCAATCTGGTTGAAAAAAATAACTGGTGCCTGCCACCTGGCCGGTATTATAGAATGTGCTCTTAAGTGCAAAAAGGTTGGGGACCCCTGATCTATTGTACTAAAACCACTTATATTTTAAATCAAAGATTTTTTTTTGAAATTTGATTGAATTCATTTGTACATACTGTTTGCTATGAATTAAATTTATGTCTGCTTGAACTTATGATATATATGTAATTGTAAAGTCACTGTTTTATTCTATATTATATTTATATGGTAAATTGGGTTTTCTTTCTGCTAAATAAGATCACATTTACAGAATCCCTACATATAATTAATTTGTGTCATTGTTAAATCAGTTTCTAGACTAAAGTCATCACATGTAGAATTATCTTTGTAAGATTGGTATATTAATTATAATGTTTTCATATTGAGTTCATGTGTGCACTTGGAGCCTTTCAGAGAAAATGCAAAACCTGGGACAACTAGTATTTTAGAAGCTTTTCAAAATTTTAAATAAGAACAGGGGGTGAAAGAAATGAAAGGTTTTACTTACAGAGCCAAAAACAGAATTCTGGGTGCAGTTAGTTACAAGTCATAGAAACAAGCAAGAATATCAGATCCAGATAGGACTTGGATAGGGTAGATTCACTCTAGCACTGTTGGCATACAACTGACTGACAGGGGGCTGAGGCTATTAGTTCTGTCTATCACTGAGTGTTGCAGTTGCTTTCATCAAAGAAACATTAAATTGTCACCTCATCTCTAAACTGGCTTATGTTTGACTTGAGATATGCATGCTTGGAAAAGTTTTTTTCAAATATTTTTGGGGGAAATTAACTGTAAAACTAAGGCTATTCTATGAGCCATGACATTGCTTTGCCATCACCTATATTTTTGTTTAACATATTGAGTTGACAAGTTGAAGTCCCTAATAATGCAAGGCCCAGGGCACCAGTACCTCCTGCCCCCTGTTTTGGTCCTGTGTATGCCTAGGCTAAGATGAATCCTATATAAACAAATTTATTATATTTGTAAGAGTTAATCTTACATAGGATTATATCCAGGAAGAATACAGGCCAGGAATTTAATTTACATCAAATGTGCTAAATCATAAAAGTAAGTTATATTAGAAATTTAATTGAAATATTAATGTTTTAAAATTAATCAAAATAAACCTTCAATAGTTATAAATAACAATTATTTTTTACTATGCATGTGAACTAAGAAAAAATAAAATATTGAAGCAATGACTTATTTATAAAAAAATATCATACATTTTGTCTGACAAATATAATATGTTGTAATAAACTAATGTTATTTATTGAAATAATATATTAATTTCTGAATATATAATATTGTCTGGTTTGTATATTTATTTTATGTCCATTTTATCAGAAGTAACAATGGTTCTATGTGATCAGGCCAGATATTCATTATCATCATATTAAAGAAAATACTTTCAAATCTCATTTAAATATATGTGCCAGTCTATTTACTAATGTTTAATGTCAGGTGGCATCTGATTTAATCAAAATAAATGTAAATAATTTAAACATGCATATGCATGTATAGTCTAATATATATATATATATATATATATATATATATATATATATATTGTAACCATATATTTTAGTAGAAAATATATTAATTGATGTAACTTATATAAAAATTTCTCTTTCTTCTTTTGGTGATTTGGTTGGCTTGATTCGCATTTGAAAAGATTATTTCTTATATTATTTTAATATAAATTTAAGTTTGCTTCATTCCATATACTAACTTATATCAAAACGTTTAACTTTTTAAAAATTTTACAACATATTAAAATTTGGTAAAATATTATTAAAAATAATATTTTGTTTTTATTTATTTAAAGTAATCTTAAATTATTATTTCTATTGAATTAAAATAAAACCATTTGTTCAATTAAAATAAATTATTAAATAAATACAATAATTACGTAGGCGTCTCAATGTAATAAAAGAAAAGAGCGCGAATTTCTAGGAGAATATCGTCTGTTAGTGGGTCTTTTGGTGGGAAGAAGAACAGAAATGGTCAAGGCAAATAGTGTAAATTTGCTGAGCTTATTTTGAAGCCATTAATAAGTGAATAAATTACCACAAAATTTGTTATAAACATAAAATAACTTAGTGTTATCTAATTAAGATGGATCACTAAATTTAAAGATCTTTTCAAGTCGGTCGGCCAAGAATCAAATCACCGGTAGCGTTTCCAATATTACATTTTTTGAAATGTCGGAGCTTCCCAGTTTGAAAGAATTAAATACAAGAATTTGGTATGTTTTGAAATATTTATTATTCTACAATTTGGAAAATTTGAATCAGTGTTTTAATTACAGAAGTTTTATTAAAATGAAAATTTGTTTTTTAAAAAGAAAAAAGTTTAAGTTAAAATAAAGTAAAGCGTTAAAGCTATCAAAATATTTAATATTTCCGTTTTTTAATTCTGATAAAATATAATATTGATTGATATTTAACTTTACAATGCCATTAATATTTGCTAATTAATTTGTTTAACACTTGGATCATAAACATTTTTCAAATAATTAATCAAAGTTTTTTTATAATTGTATCGTCTATTTAAAAATGAATAAATTAATTGCTGTAATTAGTTATTCCTGGATTAACGCAATGGATAAATAAATACTTGCATGGATAGGATAAACTTGGAACACTTTTGATAGAGAGATGTAGGGATTAATAACTTTATGAAAAACATTTTCATTTAAATTCTGTGTATCCTGTTTTAAAATTGTTTCATGTTTGGAGAGCCACGCAAATCGTTAATCTAATATTGCTTTAATAATTAATCAAATGGATATAATTGCATGTATGGAATTTAACTACAGTTATAGCTATTACCTCATATACTTATTATTCTACACATTGTACATGGATTCCACGGATCACATTAGGAGTTACAAAATGCTATACAATCCAATTTGTGATACACATCTGCTAAAATTCATGTATTTGAACTATAAAATGCTTTACATTTAGTTTTATCACACACACACACCGCTAAATGTTATATGTTAATGAATAATACATTTATTTAATTTTATCGTTATATGAACTCGCATATGAAGTTCATAAGTTATATTTGTTAGATTTAAATTAATAAAGGTTGAATAAAATATTTATTCAAAAGAATAGCGCTTGCGGAGAAAGCTTAAACAGTACTTAATGAATTCATGAGATATACCAATCTTTATGAGATATTTTGTGAGTCTTTCCAGATTTATATTCCCATGCCAATATTATTTACATTATATTATACATGTTTAGTTTAAGCAAGATAAGTAGTACATTAGTTGTCCTGATTATTGTAATATTTTACTAAGCAAGAACCCACATGTGCTAAAGTGTCAGTGTATTCTGAATAGTCAGAAGAATTGAGGAGGATGATTTTGCACTTTAATGTGAAGTAAATTATAATGTTGTTTTTAGAATGTTAAAGGCTTTAATCTGTGCTGGTGGTTAATCCGCAGATTATTTTAATTGCCATTTTGTATTTTACACACATTCCTGCGCTGGTGGTTAATCTGCGGAATTGTGTGATTATACGTATGACTTTATGATAGTGTTTAAATACGCAAAACGTTAGTATTATTTAATTCCTATGTGAGATGAATACATCCACAGGAATATGTTTGCTTCACAGATATAAGTTGGGCAAAGTATTTTAGTTGATCTGCCAAATCATCTTCTTCATTTGTAAGCATAATTTATCGGTTAGATTGATAAATGGCAACAGGACATTCTATTCAAGTACTTCATGATAATTAACTGTTGGTTAATTATTATCTACCGGAGTGTAAGTTTACATTTTCATTTTAATTAATGATTACATTATAGCTAAAACATACAAACATTATATTATTTATTATATTATTATAGGTATACAGTAGGGATTTATTGAATCTGGAAATGACGTTCAATATTTCATAAGTTAATGCTGAATTTGATAATTGTCTCAATATTCATTATATTAGATTGAAATAAGGTATGATTAGGTTTTTAAATACTGTACCTGTGAGATGTATCGAAGAAAGTCTATTGAACCATCATTTATTTATTTATTTGTTTATTTATGTTTTATTTAAAATATTGAAATTAACTATTTATTGTTCATAAAGTTTGTAAATAAAAGTTGATTTATAATTAAACTTACTGTGCCGTTGCTATGTGTCATTCATAACATCAGAAATCATAAATTTTGGATAGAGCATACATTATAGAGCATACATTGAATTACATATTATTGTCTACATGATATCAGAGTTTATTAATATTTTGAGAAAACATTAAGATGCTTTTCGTCTTTGGTAGTATATGATTGGTAAGGTACAATAAAATCCCATTTACCTGTTCCATCATTGTGGCTTTGCGTAGTTGATTCTAGTATAAAATACAAATTAATTATTAAACTTGTGAACAGATTTATTCAATAATGATATGATTAAATATTTACCTAACATTTTTAAATTTTCATTCGTCAGTACAATAAGAGTCTCAATGATATATTAAATTATAAAAGAACCCAATTATTCATGTTTATTAATTGCAAAGCTTTACCTGGACTAGCATCTGTCTTAGAAATCATATAGATGATTTAAAATTTCATAATCTTATGTAGTTCCACAAATTACGCTATCTTGTACATGGTCGGCCATAGGGTCGCATACCATAAAAATCGCAAATTGAGGTTTAAAAGTGATAAAATTGCACTTATAATTTGTTTAATATGTTTTATAATAATACTATGATAGGTCTTTGCGGTATACCCTGACTGCGATCAAATAAATTATAAAAAGTTAGGTTAATTCATTAATTTTGTCTGTAGTAAATTACCCCAGATGTTGATTGTGGTCTTTTGTGCATAAAATAAATAGTATGATATGCTTTTGGATACAGCTCTTAATAGCTGATAATGTGCAATGAGAGTTGATCAGTGACCAAGGTTACAATTCCTAGTGCACTTACGTTACGTAGTTGAGATTACACAATTTACGGTTACAATTTATAGTGCTGCAACAAGTACGGCATGATGATGGGTAGTTGGAGGGGTGATGGAAGGTTGGTTACCACCTTTGTGAGCCATCATGGTGGACGGCTCCAGAGATTTTGTTTACAATATATATATATATATATGGCCCTCTGAATGGGCACAAGGAATTGAGATACTTTGTATCTGTAGTGAATAGTTGTATTGTATTAAAAAAAATGAAATAGCCTTAGAATTTTAAAAAAATTTGCTGGAGATTGTTTAAAGTCTTAGATATTGATTGCTTATGCATTTTATTAACCACTTTATAAGTATTTATTGTTATTATTATAATTAATGAAGTATTTAAAGCAAGAAATAGGGGTTATTTATTATAAGAATTAATATATTTTGTCAGAAGGATGCAAAGTTATTTTATGTTAGTGTTTAGTATTCATTTGAATGGTTTCCTAATCCCTTACTTATCCCTTTATCCACATTAATAGCCATCTCAATTATATTTAGTCAAGATATTTTAATATTTAGATTGCAGTACATGTGCATGCATGTATTACTCTGAATCATTTTCACTTCATTTTCATCTTTTAATAACATTAAACAATAGTACATTTACAATAAAAACATTTAAATTACAGTGATTATCTTTAATAATTTAACAAATATATATTTCTTTTCAATGATTAATGGATATTTGGATAGGTGAATTATTTTATAAATTAAATAAATTATTCATCATTTTGTTTAACAGTTAATTAATAGTCATTTCTTTCAAGTTTGTAAAAGTTATTTATTTTTTTTATTATTATTTTTTGTCTTGATTTAATTGTAAAAATCAGAATGATTTTTTTTAAAGAAAACATTTCTTGCATATGTAATTAGTTTAAATGCAAAAAGGTGTGAGTTAACCTTTTGAAGTGAAATGACCTTGTTGATGGGAGAGGAAGGAGATATCTATTTAACAGAGAGTTGAGATTAAAAATTGCTTATTATTGTTATAAGTGCAGCCAATAAACTGCTCATTATTATTGTAATTGCAGCCTTTTGCTGAAGTCAAATTAATTTTAAAAAAAACTTTGGAGTAAACTTTTGGAAAAGTCTTGGGAAATGCCAGTACAGAAAAAGGTCTACAGTTAACATGCAGGGCTAAAAATTTAAGAAGGTACATTGGTTTTTCATTTCTCTCCTTAATTTTAAATGTTTGAATTAACCACCTCATACTTATTATTATTTTAAAATGTATATTGATAATTTTAAGCTTGCATTACTTTATTTAATTATCATTATGAATAAGGAAAATAAAATGCATGAACTTTATAACTATTTACGTGTGTTATATAATATCTCTTGGAAATATGTGCAGAACAGTTTTACAGAATTTATTTTGATTTTTCACCATCTGTTATGTCAAACTTTTATAAAAGTTAAATATAAAATTTAAAGGATATGTGTATTTTAACATATAATGCCATATTTAAATTTATCATGGAAAAATGACAGTATTTATTTATTTGGTGTTTCTAAAAATAATGTGTATTTTAATGAAAGAAATAAAATGTGAATTACCCAAATAATCAAATGATACCACTCTTTAAATATGTACTTAAATCGGATGGAAGGACAGGAGTGTGGTTGTGTTTCTGTTCTCTTCGATTACCAATGAATCATGATATATTAATTGGCAATATTTAAAAATAAACTATGCAGATACTAGATTATAAAATGTCAAATACTATTTAATTTTTTTTATTAAGAACAATTGCTTACTTAATTTAAAACTACTACGGAGTGAATGAAATAATTCCTCTTCTACTGTAGCTAAAAATGTTTTATATTTCCATCATAATAAAAAGAGAAATTGATTACTTATGCATGATGTAGTAAGCTCAAATAGCTATGCTATAAACATTGGAAGTGCTGGATCATATTTAAGTTATGATTATATTTTTTTGGTTAATGTATTTTATGTTCAAATTTAGTTTGGAATCCATCCCCATATCATTTCATAAACCCGGAGTAGAACTTTGCAAGTGAACTTTTTATTTTAAGTCAAAGAATGAATGACTTTTGTTTCTTTATTTTTTTTATTACTTGTCATTATCAATGTATATTATAGATAGATAGGCATACTTATTATTATGTTTTATTTATAATTTGAGCTATTATGATCTCCTAGATTGTCTCAGAATGCGTATTCACGAGTAATAGATACGTTGGTAAAAATTGATTTTATACAAATATGTCTTATTTTTCTTTTACGAAGGTAAAGGAAAAAAATATATTTTTTTTATTATATCATTAGAGAGAGGTTTACATTTATTTTATTATCTCAAAATGAGAATTTTGGCTTTTAAATCAACGAATGTATAATAGAAATAGTTTGCTAGATATGATAAAGAAAGTTCATTCATAATAATTATAAGTATTAAATTTTAAAAGTAACTTAAAGTTTATTCTGAATTAAAAGTTATACTTTAATGTATTATTTAATTACTGCATTGCTCTCATAGTATATAACTTAGACTTTTTTTTCATATATTCTTATTCGCATGTGTGTGTCTGTTTTGCACAATTATAACATTTGTTTAATAAAGTTCAGTTTGTGAATATTTTATGTATAAATTTCAGATGTTGTCATATTCTAAAGAATTGAACGGATTAGTAGGTTATCTGTATGTATTTATCTGCCAGCGTGTATATATAATATTCGATATGTAGAAGAGCTTTGTGAATGGAAAGTAATCTAGATGCATTCTAATATTTGTAGGGATAAAAGATTTTGCTTATTTAGTATATTTTAATAATTTCCATGAGTAGAGCCTAGGTTATATTATACGCATATTATGAAATGATAGTTTTGAAGTTAAGTGATGTTTTAGAATTAGATGAATTATTGTAGAAGTGTTAAGTAAAGAGTTTATTTCCTCCTCATGAGAGTTTCCCTTGGAATGTGTAGTTTGTATAATCATAAAAATATAGCTCTGTGTTATTTAATATGTGGCCAGATAAATAGTTAAATTAATTCTTGATATAATATTAGTGTCTTATTTTGTTGGATGGTTTACGACATTGTCCGAAATAAAATAATTGTTTAATATTTTATTGGTGAATGGATAGAGTGTAGAAAAGATTGTTTTCTATTATTGTTGCTTGGATGCACACACACGTGTAATATGAACAATGTCGCGAATATAAAGGTATAAAGTTATTGAAATTAAAATGGGAAATAAATGTTTTGAAGCACATTATATTCATTTAAATAGAAGTATAAAGTTATTGAAATTAAAATGGGAAATAAATGTTTTGAAGCACATTATATTCATTTAAATAGAAGTATAGAGTTATTGAAATTAAAACGGGAAATAAATATTTTAAACCACAGTATATTTATTTAGTACAGAATCATAAATCATCAAACCAACAGAATGAATATGATTTCATTGTTATGCATGAAAAGGTATATGGATTTAAAAATGATTGTTTCATTAGTTTTTAAAAGTTGCTTTGTAGATGGCCAAATATTTTAGTTTGATTTATTTTATTAGTCAATAGAAAATCCTCTCATAAATATTTATTGTGCCAACAATGTAATATAATATGTAGTTAATGATATGTTTAAGTAAAACGCTTAAGCACAATATGCAAACTATGTAGATTCAAGTTTTGTTGTTATTTTTTGATTTCAAAAGGGTATAAATAATGTAATATAATAGGGATAATCCAAAACTGATGTTCAGGGTTTGTTTTGAGAATTTTAAATCATTAAAACAAGTAGTCTTATTGTTACATAAAAATAAAATAATTGTGTTAAATTAAATTTTCAATATAATAAATGATTTGTTTATTTATTAAAAACTGTGTCTTAAGTTATTCTTGTATACATTCGTGATTCAATTTCCACATCTCCACATTTCATAAATCTATTATAGAGTAGATATATTATTTTATAGTTATAATATCAAATTTTCTGGTGTCTGATAGTATTGTTTTCTTAATCCAAACATTAAAAGAACATTTGACACTTGACAAATGTATAAGGAAGATTGCCAAGTTAGTATATTTGTTAGATGATGATGTGAGATTAAAATACCCTATTTCTGTCATTATCTAATTGTTAAACACAGTAAAGCATTTAGTCAATATATTTTATTTAATTCAACTGAGTTTTTGAAGTACCCTGAGATCTTATTGTATATTCCTTGATTGACATTAAGGTAGCTGTTTTGATGATGATATGCCAAGTCATAGAACTGTTTAGTAATATAATTATAGCAAGCTGATGTATGTTATACTTGGATGAATGAAGAAATTAAGTTGAAAGGATACTTTAATGGACTGTACAAATAAACATTGTGATTCTTTATCATGCAATTAATTAACAAAAAGGATTTACATTATATTTAATGTTTTATCATATTTTTTATTTGGTTTATTTATAATCATATATCTTATGAACTTCCTATAGCCTCCTACTGAGCTGAGCTGAATGTAGACTTAGGTAAAGAGTCTCAGTAATAATTTTGTATAAGATATGTTGTCACATTGTTCTATTCATTAATAGAACTGGTGCCCTGGGCATTTATTCATATACGATATATGAATGGTGCTGGGAGTGTAGGTTATAATATATATATATATATTAATGGTAACTTTGATTTGTTTTGATTACTGAGGGTGCCACTAGGTTACTATCAACCTAGAAAATTGAATTTACAGTGATTGAAAAGTTAACAATGATGATCAATGCTACCAGCTAGACCCAGGAAGAGAAAGAGATGTTTAACATTGTTCAGACAATTGAGTAAAGGATGCATAAGAAAAGGTTATTCAAAAATAATTTTAAATTTTAAAATTTATTAAATCTAAAATATTTTTCAAACAAAGTATGAAAGTTTGTCCTAAATTCCTCCACCTGGTTTATCAGAGATTGTACAAGAGTATTGTAATATTAAACACCATGGCAGATAAGTTCATTTTCTCACCTCGAATTAAAAGGGATTTATGATGTCTTCCCGATAATGATTTATATAAACAAATTCCAGTTTTCTTTAATTAGAGATTTAAAAACAAAAAGAATGATCTTGTACTGAATTCAATGAACAGCACAGAGCCATTTTTTCCTAAAATCTGATAAAAATCTGGACATAATAGAATGTCATTTGCCTGCAAGTACTTATAAAAAGCCACATTTAAAACCCTCAAGGTTGATTTTAACAAGACAAAAAGAAAATATTATGGTATTACCTAATCTGAAACATAGGAAAACCATAATCACTTCTGATTAAAAAAAACAGTACATTACATTTGATAAATCATGATCCAAAAGATTTACAGTTTGCAGGAAATGCAAACCAAAATTGTCTAAATTAATTACAGTGAAAAAATAAGGAACAAGTGCATTTACCAATGGTTAGTTATATAAAGGAGAAAAATGCTATGTATAAAATATAATCTTGTACTACACTCTCAGACAAATAAATTTAAAATATGAAATCTTAAACCTAAGACTCCAATACATATAATAAATAAAAGACATAATAAAATAATTAGTGGTATTCAAATGAGTATGCATAACTTATTATAGAGACAGGTTTCTTTTTAGATTAAGCTGAGACTAACAGAGATTTAAACAAAAGATTTAAGCTCTGGTTATGATATGAAAATGTGAGTTTATCTTTGAGGTAAAATGTTCAGTCCAATGGATTTCTTCCAGTGGGACATGCAAAGTTCAGGTCTACAGGTTCATTTTGAATGTTTTGATGTCATTTATTCATTTGGGAGTCTGATTGTAATCTTTGGGATCTGTTCTGGACAAGACTTTTAGGATGTTTCCATGTTGATACAAGTTTGAGTTCTGGGGGTCATCTTGGGAAAGGTATAACACTGCATATTATTATTATGGTTCTTTACTGTGAGTATTTTCTGAGTCCTGGAGAGATGGTCACTATTTCCAATGTTTTTATGTATTTACTTTTTATATTACCAAATAGCTATGCAATTCTTTTTGAACATGGCAACCAGCAAATACTATCAGCAGTCAGTAAAAAAATCCAATTCAGTGATCTGCATTGAACAATTAGCAAATATAACACCAATTCACATAAGAATAAAAATAAGGAGAATAATAATTTAGTCAAAAACTCAGAGCTATTTATGTGAACTGTTATCTTCTGCCTAATCTTTACTTAAAAAGTTTTGACCAGGTTTAATTTCTATCTCCCACTTAATCTTAATTTAAAAAAAAAAAATCTGACCTGGACTCTTATTTATTTCAAAATTTATTTAAAAAAGTAAGTTTCAGCTTTTAAAATAAATTACAATCAACAAAATAAAAAGACACTGATCACTATCAAAACTTATTTAATTTTTTTTTTTTACAGTTTCCCTCTTTAATTGAGTAGATGTGTTATAGCATATACTCTTAGTAAATAAATAAAAAATAAAGTATAAAGATTTTTAAATTCAATTTCTTTTAAAATCTTTAAAATTGTACATTCTTATTTTGAATTTTTTGATGGTGCTTTTGAAGCAGATAAAACATCCAGTTCAACTGCCCCTTCACACCATAAAAAAATAAAAAAAATATTTACTCTTTTATTTGCCTTTTTTTTTAAACTTTTAAACATTTAACCCCTTCTCCTATAGAAACTCTGATGAATGTTTGCCCTATTCCAAATGGTAATCTGTTTTTCATATTTCTCAAAAACATTTTATTCTTTTTACTTATCTTTATCTCCATTCTCATAATCATGTAAACATTTTTTTAAAGTCAGTGTAATTACTATAAATCTAAACCTCCTTAACCTTTGTCAGGTGATTCTTTTTTTCTTTTAACTAGTTTTTTGCTATAGGGTTCTTTTTCCCTTTTGTCTTTACTTTGCTTATAACTTTTTGTCTTGTCTTCACATTCGGTTTTATTTTCTACCTCTTATACCTGAAGACCCTTTTTCTGAGCAAAACTCCACATTTCATCAAAGTGTATCAACACTAGTAAACGAAAAGAATTCAACTTCTCTTGCTTTTTTGAATATGTTAAGATTACTCTGTAAGTAGTTTCTATTTCTTCTTCAAAATCATATTCCATAATCTTTTTCCTAAACCTTTTCTTTGTTTAAATTCATGTTCAAATCAAACAGTTACTTTAATCAAATTACTTTTAGTCTCTTGTGGAAACTTCTTTACATTATTTTCTGCCTTTAACTTATCCTACTTTCTGTTATCTTTTGATCTGCATGATCTAACTTTTCCCCTATGCCTATCTATATACAATCTCTGCTCATTTCTATCATCATTTCCACCTCAACTTCCTTTTCTACTTTTTTACTTTCTTTAGTCATATTTTTTTCTGTGGATTCTACAGTCTCCTGATTTTACTTAACTCTTTCCATTATTTCTTATGTCATTCCTTTCATTTCCTTTATCATTTCAGCTTTGAACTCCTTCAACATTGCTCTATTTTTTTCCATCATTGCATGCTAACTTTATTTCATTTCTTGTCACGTTTCTCTCACCTTGACTTTCATCATATCCATTTAACTTTGTTTTGTGTCCATTATCATCTGTGTCTCAGTCTCTTTTTTTTCTTTCTACTATTTTGGGGATTTTTTTAAAAAATAAGGCTTTCTTCCAACAGTAATCCCCTATCAATTTCTTCCTTGATTTCCATTTTCAAAACATGATTAACCCCAATATATCTAACTTTTATTTTCAATTTAAAATTTTTTCACTTCAAAATATATTTTTTTTATCTAACACATTTATGTTCAAGAAAAATGCAAAAGAAAAACATTATTTAACTGTTTATTTACAAAAAAATCAAGTCAGATGTCACATGACATAATTTAATAATTTTGAGTTGACAAATGTCACAAAATAAACTCTTAACTAGCTTTGTGCAATACCCTCAACTTCAGACTGATTTCTGCTACTGGCATCCTCAGTAAGGTGCTAGGATATTCAAGCATTAGATTAAACATACCAGGAGAATCCCAGAACTTTATTTAATGTATAAGTATTAAGTAGAAACTCTGAAATTTTCAGACATCCATATATCTTCCAACTTAAATAGCCATATGGGACTGAACTAAGTTCAGATACACCATATATTAATAGCTTTAGCAATATAAAATCACAAAAGACATCATAGCAAAAAATAAAATTAGAAAAAATCAAGTCAGATGTCTCATGACTTATTTTAATAAGCTTGTATTTACAAATGTTATGTATAGAGTTCATAAAACAAACTTTTAACAAGTTTTGTAGAATACCCCCAACCTCAGACCAGTTTCTGCTACTGGCATCCTCTGTGAGGTTCTAGGATATACAATTATTACATTAAAAATACTAAACTTAGTTTAGTTCCATATGGCTATTTAAGTAAGATAGCTGTATTGGAAGACATATGGATGTCCGAAAATTTCAGAGTTTCTACTTAATAATTATACATTAGATAAAGTGCTAGACTTGTCCTGGTAGTTTTAATCTAATGGTTGAATATCTTAGCACCTCATTGAGGATACCAATAGCAGAAACTGGTCTGAAGTTGGGGGTATTATACAAATCTTGTTAAGAGTTTGTTTTGTGAGCTCTATATACAACATTTGTAATCACAGGCTTATTAAATTAAGTCATGTGACATCTGATGAGTTATTTTTGTACATTTATTTTTTGCTATGATGGCCTTAGTGATTTTATATTGCTAATGCTAGTAATACATGGTGTATCTGATCTTAGTTCAGACCCATATAGCTATTAAAGTTAGGTAGCTGGATGTCTGAAAATTTCAGTTTATACTTAATATTTATTAGATAAAGTGTTGGGTTTGTCCTTATATTTTTAATCTAATGATTAAATATCCTAGGACCTCTCTGAACATGCCAGTAGTAGAAACTGTTTTGTGGTTGGGTGTATTCTACAAAGCTTGTTAAAAGTTTGTTTTATGAGAAATGTATATAATGACTGTTTATTTAATTATTCATTTGAAAAATACTTCTTAATGTTTATTTACTTTTACCATATTAAAAGATGAACCTGTTACTCCAAACTCAATACACCACAATTAGCATAAACTAATCCCTAATACCAAATCTTACCTCCTACATTCCTCAATTGTCTGAACAAAATCTCACATTGCCTTTCAATTCAAATGCCAATGTTGATAGCTCTAAAATTTTACTATCCTATGTAATGGTCTCTTCAATCTTCTTTTGATCACTGAGAGCACCATTAGCCTACTATCAACCTAGAATTTTTTAAATTTACCATGATATAAAACTTTACCCTCCCTAACCCAAAAAAAAAAAAAAAAAAAAAAAAAAATAATTACCCCCCCACCCCCCCACAAAACAAAAAAAAAAAAAAAAAAAAAAAAAACACAAAAACCCCCCCAACACCACCACAAATGGGGACAACCCGGCCACCAGCCCACACCACAAGAGACGAGAAGGACACTAGCAAAAACAAACACCAGAAACAACACAATAAACCAAAAAAAAAAGAGAAAAAAAGAAACGAAAAAAGACAAGGAGCCCAACCACAAAAAAAACCCAAAAAAGAAGTTAGAAACGAGAAAAAACGCAAATGAAAAAAAAAAAAAAAAACAAAAAAAGAAGGTTAAAAAAAAATTGTAAAAACAAGAAATTAAAAGAAATAAAAAGGAAAACAAATCCACACCCACTTAAAGAGAGAAAAAAAAAAAGAAAGTTAAGATAAACTTCAATAAATATTATAATTAAATAAGAAGAAGAGGAAAAGGAGTAGAAAAACGCCGCAAACAAAAAAGAAATATATTAAAATTATATAGAATGAAAATTTTATTTTCACATCCGTAAAGAGTATTTTTAATTTATTAAGTTAACAATGATAATCAGTGCTATCAGGTAGAACCAGGGAAAGATATATTTTTCATTGTACAGACAATTGAGAAAAGGACACATAGACAAATGCAAGCCAAAAATAACTATAAATAATATTAAAATTTATTAAATCTAAAATATTTGTCAAACAAAATATGAAAGTTTGATATAAATTCCTCCACCCAGTTTATCAGAGTGTATACAAGAGTATTGTAACATTAAACACCCTGACAGATAAGCTTATTTTCTCTCCTAAGAATTAAAAGGGATTTTATAAAGTCTTCCTGCTAGCAATTTATATAAACAAATTCCAGTTTCCTTAGTTTTAAAAACAAAAAATAACAATCTTGTATAGAATTCAACAAACAGCACAGAACAATATTTTCTTAAAACCTGGTAAACATCCAGACATAATAGGATTGTCATTTGCCTGCAAACACTCATAAAAGACCACATTTAAGACCTCAAGATTGATTCCAACAAAACAAAAAGAAAAGATTATGGTATTACATAATCTGGATCATAGGAAAAACAAAATCTCTACTGATTATGAAAAACAGAACAATATACTGGATAAATCACCAGTCAAAAGATTTACAGTCTGCAAAAAATGTAAACCAAGATTGTCTAAATTAATTACAATAAAAGAATAAGAGATAGTTGCATTTACAATGGTTAGTGATACAAAAGGCACTAAGTATAAAATATATGAAATCTTAAAACTAAGACTCTAATACATGTAATAAAGAAAGTACATAATAAAATAATTAGTGATATTTAAATGGTTTTTATTTTCACTTATCAATTCAGGAGTTTGAAGGCAGGCTTGGTGATCAGTTCTGGGCTAGACTTTTAGAATGTTTTCATGTTGACACAATTTAAAGCTCCAGGGTTTATCTTGGGAAAGGTTTAACACTGCATACCTGGGGGAAGGATGACCACTATTTCCAATGTTTTAGCATATTTACTTCTACTACCAAATAGCTAAGCAATTCTTTTTGCATATGGCAAGCAGAATATACCATCAGTGGTCAGAAAAAAAATTAAATTTGGCTATCTGCATTGAACAATTAGCAAACATAACAGCAATCTGAATAAGAATCACAATAAGAATAAGAATAATTCAGTCAAAAATCTGGAGCTATTTATGTGAATTGTTATCTCCCACCTAATTTTTAATTAAAAAGTTTTAACCAGGATTAATCTCTATCTCCCACTTAATCTTAATTGAAAAAAAAAATCTGACCAAGGCTCTTATCTATTTCAAAATAAATTTAAAAAATAAATCTCAGCTTTTAAATTACAATCAGCAAAATAAAAGGAAATCAATCACAATCAAAATTTATTTTACTTTAAGTTGCTTTTACAATTACCCTCTTTAATTAAGTATATGTGTTATGTCACATACTTTTAATAAATAAATAAATAAGAAAGTACAAAAATTTTTAAAGTCAATTTCTTTTAAAATCTTTAAAATTGTATGTTCTAATTTTGAATATTCTGATGGTGCTTTTAAATGATAAAGCATCTGGTTCTAAATATATATATATATATATATATATATATATATATATATATATATATATATATATATATATATATATATATATATATATTAAATACCATATAAATATATAAGCAATTACTGTCATTTATTTATGTACTCTATAGAAATTTATGAAAACTTCTGATACTATATATAGCAACATTTAATCAAAAATCAACTAATTTTTTGCAGAATATGTTTCTGTCAATCAAACCTGACATCATCAGTTGCTTAAGATAATAGTTGAGATCACATCAAACCTAATGACTCAGTTTCTATTTAAATAGATTCACAGAGTTAATATAATAAGAAAGTTTCAAATTCAATATACAACAAAAAGTGAGTATAAAATATAAATTGCAAGTAAAAACATGATAATTCAGCAAGTTGATGAATACTCACACTGCATGCTATATGCTAATCTTGAATATCTATATACAGTATATAATTACTAATCACTATTGCACAAGATTCTAAATAGTGTTTTTTGAAATGGCAACTGGTATAATAATTCTATAAGAAAGTTGCACTTTAATTCTGGAAGTATTTTATTTTCAAATGATTCAAATAATAATGCTCTAAATTTTTTTTTTATTATTTCTAAATGTGTGAAAAATATCCTATGTTACAACTCACACAAAATAATACAACTATTGCAGATTTAGATTTAGTAATGGTTTTAATAAAATGAGATAATTAGCAGATTAATTGTGATTTAAATTTTTTTCTTTGCATAGTTAATTTTCTAATTGAAAATCTTTAGGAAAACTTGAAAACCTGGTTTTAAAATATTATTTAACATTTTTTAATGTTAGTTGCATGACATATATAATATGCACATTTTTAATTCATTATTGCAAAAAAGAATTGTTCTTCCTATTCTGTATTAAGATTGTCTTTTCTTCTTTGCCCTTTTTTAAATATTACAGTACTCTTTTAATATATGATAAAGTACTAAATTTTGTGATAATCTTACCACAACAAAAACACACTTATTGGCTTAATAATGATTGAACGTTACTCCATTGCTTCCAATTGTATCTTGCATTGAACGGGGAATATATTTTAGCTTATGAATTTGTAAACAATATATGCATCATTATGCATTTCAAATGGAGACATGTGTATCATAAGACACATTTGTCAGCTACTTTTTCTAACAACATCAAGCTGTATTTATTATGAAGCACTGATTCTCATCTTCAATAGCAAATCATTTGTCAAAAATGCATCTTTTTTATGTAAAGCTATTTAATTTAGCATGATATAACATAAGTAAAATTATTCTCTCCTAATTTGAGTACTTCTGATTAATGTCTTGTCCACCCCTATTTAGAACTTTACTTTTACTTAACTTTTAATTCACTTTTATTGAGTCTTAAATTGGTTATACATTTAACATATTGGACAGTTTGAAAAAAAAAGAATTAACAATATACACAGATAATAGAAGATGTATGTGATTTGCAATTTAATTATGTTAAGTAGTCAAACAGAAAAAATAACAATTATGCAAATGTTTGTAGTAATTATAAATACAATATCAGACAATAATTATCAATGCATACCTAAATCACATGTGTCTATTGATATTTTGGATATATATCCATCAGTTTACAACCTAATTTTACAAAGGATGTGGGAGTGAAATGAGGCTCCATGTGACATATTAGATATCTGGAGGAGCAGATACTTTATCTCTGCTTTTGATTTTAAATATCTGATTGTAAAATAGTAACTATAGTTTCTTAGATGTAGGGTTAAAACCAAAATGATATCTCAGACCCCAAAAGGTAGACATGATGAAAATCATAATTGTAATGGATGGAATGAGGACCTGATTCATGTTATCTGTGAGATTGGTGATGAAAATGCAATATAAATAAAGTGAAAAACATTAATGCCTCTAATTTTTATTTAAATAACTGTAACTATATCATTAAAATGTATAGTGTTATTTTACGAACTACTAAGTCATTGCAAAAATGTGGCTACTGTACTTGATAAAATAGGGACATAATATGTCTAAAAACCTGTCACAGCTATTGTATTTTGTTGATTTAGATCAGCACAGTACAATATGTGATTACGTGATTGATTCAATAATATTTTATATACAAAAAGGACATGGCATTGAATAAAAAGTAAATTGTTTCTTCTGATTTATGGCAGAGAGAACAAATAGGCTCAATGTTAGGATGTATGATTCTTTGTGACAAATAATGATTGGTGGATAGAACATCAAGATTGATTTTAATAAAAAAATCAAATATTTTTATTTATTCTTTTTAAAGTGTATGATTATATATTGTACCGGTATAAAT
>JAQFVV010015034.1:0-21593 GCA_028023455.1 Epiperipatus broadwayi | reverse complement strand
CCCAGATCTAACACCCAATGGATAACATAACAATGAAGATGACACCACCAAGTTTAATTCTTCATCAAGCCCATAGCAAACCGGAGAAAACAATAAGACTCATGGACTTAAACATATATATAAACAACTTAAATACTAGACATTCCACAGATAAAATCTAACATATTTAATAAGCAGGAGACACTAATGAATACTTATGGGCAATTAGTGGTGTGGATTGATTTAATAATGAGACAAGAAACTGACATATGATGAATTAAAATATATTTATTGACAATTGTTGTTGCCAAATGCATGAGCATTTGTTATAGTAACATTACTCTAGGCCAATAATTGATACATTGGCTATTATTTAATTGCTCAATATTACTTTAATGAAACAAATACCCTACTATATAACTAATCACAACATTAACTTTTACCAGTTATGCCCTTTCATCATCAGTCCGTGTGGCTATTTGTTACATGAGAATCAAACCAAGTCTGCAGTGAAACTTAATACATCGCAATTATCATAGAATTTATTTTAACTATGGGCTTTTTAAAGCGTCCCAGATAGCTTTAGATCGAGCGGGTTTTTTCAAGATGCTTAGCGGATCTTAGCGCAGGGGCTGCATATTAGGGAGGGAGAGTTGGCTATAACGATTTTACTAATGTGCTGAGAGCACAAGTCAAATGTAATAATAAAGTGGCTCTGCGGATGGAGAGAATCAGTTTGCAAGGGTTTTGTGACAAACAACGGTTTTGCCCAGAGCGGTTGTCATGCTGCTAATAGAGGAACACTTTATTTGGTACAGAGGCGGAAGACTTCACATGCTAGTCTGGCACATTAAGCTCAGACAACACTACTGCACTACCCGCAAGAGAAGATGGGCTGGACTTACCGATGGCTCCATCTTATATATATATCAAAAGAGAACAAACTGCTTGAGAAAATATTAGTAAATCCACATCCGCCGAGCTAGAAGGATATTATAAGTCAAAGATCCTTGCATATTAAATGAACATAGATCAACCTTTAGATCAAAGATAACTATTAACTACAGCATGAGAAATACGATGATTTCTGACATTATACTTTTTTTTAACTTACTTTGTCAGTTCAATCTTTAGTTATCTATAATATAACTTATAAAAGGGAAAAGTATATTTAATAAGGGACTCTACAGTACTTTATAAAAAATATACTATGCTTTGCACTTAGGCCGGACCACAATCTTTAATATTATAATTAAAGGGTTGAAAGCCACATTTTAATATTGTTTATATTAATTAATTTATTAAGTGAAAATATGAATTTGGGTTTTGAAACAAATACCAATGTATTTTATATAAATAATTTAAATTTACTTATGTTTAAAACATATTCCTGGTTAAATACATAACTGTTTGATCATAGGCAACTAACAATAATTAAAGATAAGCAAAGAAAGCAAATATAACTGCAGTGATTAAATTATAACAACAAAATATTAATGAACAGAAATTTAGCAAAAGTATTTCATTTTTAGAATTAAAAGATTTTAGCAAACGATTTAGACAGGGTTTACACTATTGAATTAGTACAAAAGTATTTCATTTAAATATTTATTTGAAAATAATTTAGATAGATTTCAATAGTATGGTTAGCTAACCTGTTGTTGAAGAAAGAATGAATGGTGTTGAAATGCACACACAGAGGCGCTCTAAGATTATTAAATAATACTAAAATAGTTCTGTAGCTAAAGGAGAGATTCGAGCTGGGCTCGAAAGGTGACTTCTTTGGTGACTTATGGCATCTTCAATTTGGTTAGGGAGTCGATTTTTAAAAATAGTGTTTCTTTAGCTGGATTGGAAAATAGAATGAAGAGAAAATTATTTTTACGGCTTATGGCATCTTCTAATTTAGTTGGTGCAGAAGCTTGGTTTTCCTTTGGCATTTGATGGATTTACTTGGTGTTTCTGTCATGACTACCTCATTTACTGACTTTAATCTGACATGTTAAAGGTTGAACAATAAACAAACTTCTCCTATTTGACTCTCTACAAAAGTAAGATGGATTCTCCTTCTGCTTAAAATAAGGCCTATTTATATCCTTCTACTAAACTTAACACCTTTCTGGAATTTACAGTAACCTAAAGGACAGATGACTTTAATTAAAGCTAAAATGGCCCCTAATTCAATTTCTACAATAACTGATCTGATCTCTAAGGTGTTACTCATTTAATTTCCTTAAAAAAATGTATCTAAATCTGCTAAACTATATAATTTGATTCATTTTCATCAATTAATTTCCTTTAGAGGTGTTATTAACTTAGCGAAGGAACGGTGTTCCTGATTTAATGAAAAAGTCTTTTATGCAAACCAAAATCAATCAGAAAACAGATTTTTACTTTACATAAGTGTATCACTAATTGATATCTTGTTTACCAAAATTCTCATTTATAATTGTGAACGATAATTCTGACTTTTATGAAACCAACATAACTATTAACAAATTTCGCTTATCAAAAAAAAAAAGCAAATTTAAGAAAATACTTGCATTCCAACTATATATGTAAAACATTAAATCAGAAAACGATTTAAACAAATTAAAGAAAACATTTCCATTACTTTTATTTAAACTTAAATACCTATGAATCATTTTGCATTTATTCTAAGGTTTAACTTGTTCATCCACATATGAATATAATGGCGAAATATAATTTAGAATTGACCCGAGAATTAGTAAAACATTTTATAATAATTTGCGGGCATTTCTCTGTTATAATTTTATCCAAACCTGACTAATAAAAGCGTGTCTTCGTATGTATATGGATAATGCCATTTAAGCAACAAACACTAGCAAAGTTTCCCGCTCGGTTTATCTCTATCATTTTAATTTAACACTAGGTTCGAAACTAGTTCAGACGAGTAGGTCATTAGGTTGATGGTGAAATGGAAAGGGATTGGAGGTTTCCGTTCATATCAGTCAAACTTAGTAAAAAAAAAACCAATAAAGAACAATGACTTTACTTATATAAACAGAGAGGTCGAAATAGAAGCTTCTTCATACCTATAACTACTTGCTAATCCAATTCTAAACTTATGATCAATACATTATGCTAGATTACCTATATAGTACATTTAGTGCTTCTAACAATTATCAATACACATAATGAAATTATCGGTTACTAGTAAATATTTTAAACTTAAGCAGATATATACTAATGCGTGTACTTATATGCCAAAATAATGGTTATGTTTTTATATATAGATAAAATATAATGCGTGTAACTATATAAAGTATATATAGATAAATATAGAGTGTAAAATATATGTGTAAGGTACTATAATAAAGTGTAAACATGCATAATATACCTAAATGTATAATAAAATAAAAAAAAAATATTAATATATCTGTATAAAACATAAAAGTACAACAATATATAAAGTAGATGCACCCTCATATAGTCCTATATAGATAAAATATAGAGTGTATAATATATAAATATATAAGGGTATGTGTATATATAAGGTGCATAGTATATATAAAAGGTATATAAATAAAATATAGAGTGTATAATTTATATATAAAAGAGTGATCAAATCACTCACAAAAACAACTAACAATTTCCAGAAAACTAGGATCACCTCAGGGTTTACTTAAAGGAGTAACTCCTTGCGGGACTTGAAACAGTATCCCATCAGATCTGTCATCATATTTCACATCAGATCGTAACAAACGTCTTCATCATCCATCGGTTCACTCCTTCATAGCTTACCTTTTTGACTTTCAGCCTCTGAGGAGATCAGAACAGGTGCATTGTCAAACTTAATATCTCTATGCAGCTCTAGGATTCTTTGCTTCTGTTAAAGCATGGACTCCTGTTCTTCTACAGACAACTACTAGTATTTTCTATCAGGAGGTTTCTTAACATGGGATATCTAGATGCTTCATCTTAGCCTATTGCTCACATTCATTATTGACTTACATTGCACATTTTACATTATCTTTCCTTTTCAGGTGGTATTTTCTTTAGACAGAACTTAATTCTAACAATCCTTGCTTTGGGCTTTGTGCCATCACTTGAGGTTGGGTCACTTTCCAACCTTAGTTGTTCTTCATACCTGGTAAAATCCTGCTGTTTTCATCAACTCCACTCTGAAACTTGTTGTTAGCATAAAAATTCATTTCCTTGGAGCTATGGTTACTTATACTGATAGAACTTTGGCTTGGCTCTCTCTGAGATTCTTTTATTACTCATCTTCAATCTGGCCAATTATTTGCTCCTCACATCTCTGTCTATCAAGTCTTCTATCTTGGTAATCTCTAGCAAAAGTTAACTTTCCTTACTTTCTTTTGCTGCTACTTCTTTCATTTCTCTCATCTCAATTCTGGATTACACGTGGTGATCATCTTTTCTTCTCTTGGTCCAAGTTACTTCTTTTTTTTCTTTCATATATTTCCTCTCTGATCTCCCCTTTTTGGCACTCTTCTTCTACATATCTTATATCAATGCTATTAGAATTCTGCCCCTCCTTTAAAGACCATTTCTTAACGAAATACCTTTTACTGACTGTATCATGACTGTTTCAAACTAAAGCCTTCATCTTATTCTGAAGCACAACAAATTCCTTTTCTATTTTCTTCTTGGTTTTTATCTCTTAACCCCATTTCTTTAACTTCTCCCTAATTTCCTCAGACTTCTGCTGACAGCTAGTTGACAATCCCTGTGGACCTTCATTGCACATTTTCAGACTCTTTCACCCTCTCCCTCTGTCTGCCATCTCTTGTCCTAATATCTCTGCTAAGGAGTTTCAAATCTTTGTGTCATTTTGTGATTCATTTCCTCCATTTTCTGATTCATTTTCTGATCCTTGTCTCCATTTTCTGATCCATTTCTTTCACATCCTGTCTAAGCTGTCTCAGCAACCAATTAAAATCCTGGCCTTCCTGCTTAATCTCCTCTACCGGTATCTGTTCAGATATTTCGCTTTAACTTGGAATTCTCTGGCATATCAGGAAGTTCCCTGTTATACTCATCTCTATCTTAATTCTTCTCTTTTTCTTCTACTCTTTACTGTACTGCTGTTGTACTCATTAATCTCTCTTCCTGATCTCAACTACGATACCTCCACCTTTCATCTCCATTCTACTTCTACTCTCTTCATGTGCTCATTAACTTTATTTTTGTTCTAATCTTATGCCCTTTATATAATCCTTTCAAATTTATTTATTTATTTTCGCACCTAATAAATGTTAGATTTTTAAACTAATATACTTTTACTACGGTTGTTTGCTGCTCTCTTCTTCAGTTTATCGTTTTCAATTAAAACTCATTTAATATTAACCTTCATCTGGCTTTATCATCCAGTCTTTAATATCAAACTTATATGATGGACTCATAAAAAAAGTTCAATCATCATATTTATTTTTGTCAAACATATGAAAATCATTTTTATTTAGCAAAAAATCTTTCTTTTTTTAGCTTTAATAAAATATACGAAAAATTTTTTAAAAAAATCTTTTTTTTTTTTTTTTTTAAAATATAAAAAGAATATAACTTACATATTTTAATAGTAAAGATGACTTGTGTAAAATTCTTTTACCCCATCTCTTCTTCCAGCTGTTTTTTATATATACATACTTAAATAGTTTATGATCTAATTCGTTTGACCCGTCTGCACCAATTTCAAACCTTTTACCTTTTTGAACAGACTTTTAAAGCATTACCCTATATCTGTCTCTTTCTTACTCATTTTATGTTAGTCAAATTCACCCAAAAATACTTTTATTAAATATTGAGACCACCCACTTTCTTTTTAAAATAAAATTTCTTTCTCTGCTCCTAACAATAGAATTTATAAGAAGATGACTTATAACTTGATCAATAATCAGCTCCTAGTTTGAGTCATGATGGGCTAGAAAGGCTTAAAATATGATACAATAAATTACTTTGTATATATCAAAGTCATAACTCAGAGCCTTGCAGGTGTTTACTAAAGCCTCTGTGGTATTTAATGGAAAAAATCACACATATATGTTGTTTAAAAAAATTTAGTTCTAAATCATTAATTTTGAAAAACAAAAGAATTACCTACTCATAATATGGGCAGGCAGCTAGTTACAAGCCCCACACGTTTGGGCATCCAAACATGAGCAGCAGCTTCTGTACCAGATGACATGCTTCATCATCCAACACAGGCTCAGATTTCACAGCGATATTGCTTCAGCTAGTCGGGCACCAGATTTTGGTCAGGGACAGCCTGGATAGACCAACTCTCCATTTAAGATCATGCCCCAATGGATCTTTATAACATATAAATGGCATCACTAGATTCTGTGTTCTTAATTTTTATTTTTAAAATCTGGAAGCTGTAAGACTCATGGACTTAAACATATATATAAACAACTTAAATACTAGACATTCCACATTAAATCTTTTCTTAAACAATAAGACTTTACTAATGAATACCTGACATTAGTGATTTGGATTAATTAATAATGAGTGAATAAACTAAATATCTGATGATAAAACCTATTTATTGACAATTGTTGTTGCAAATACATGAGCACTTTTATTTATAAAAATAATAACATTACTCTAGGCAATAATTTAATCGTTAGCTATTATTTTAATTGCTCCAATATTATTTAATGGAAACAAATACCCTACTATATAACTAATCACAACGTAACACTACCACCAGTTATGCCTTTCATCATCGATTAGGTCAGCTGTTAACCCGTGAAATCAAACCAAGTCACAGGTGAAACTTAGCCATACCAATTATAATAAATTTATTTTAACTTTATGGAATTTTAAAGCGTCCCAGATAGCTTTAGATCAAGCAGGTTTTAAAATACTTCAGATCAACTTTTGAGACTGCATATTAGGGAGGAGAGTTGGCTATCGCAATTTACTAATATACGAGCTTACAAATAAAATATATTAATAAAGTGGCTCTCGCGGAATGGAAGAATAGTTTTGGGTTTTTGCTTTGACAAACAGCGGTTTGCCAAGAACGGTTGTCATGCTACTTTAATAGGAACCTTTATTTGGTTCGGAAGGCGGTGCCATGCTAATCTGGCCCACGTAGCTCGAACTGCACCGCTGCACTACGCAAGGAAGATGGGCTGGACTTACGTGGCTCCATCTTATATATATGTCAAAAGAACAGCTGTGAAAATATTAATAAATCACATCCGTAAGCCGAGAGGATATTATAAATTAAAAGATCATATATTAAATGAACACTAGATCATCAGCTTGATCAAAAGAACCAACTCTTTTCGCAACATAAATACGATATACTGCAACAGGAATATATAGATACAAACACCGCTACTCCCGTTCAATCTCTTTAACTTAGTTATCTATAACTACCTAAACTTTTAAAAAGGAGGAAAAGTATATTTAATAAAGGACTTACAGAATACTGCAAAAAATATGCTTATGATTGCACTCGGAGCTAGTTTAATCTTTAGTAATATAATAATTAAAGGTTGAAAATACATTTTATATTTATATTAATTAATTTATTAAATGAAAAAATATGAATTTGGGTTGAAACAAGCGTATAAATGATGCTATATATTAAATAATTTAACTGTGTTTAAAAACATATTCTATAGTTAAATACGTACCGTTTGAAACATAGGCATAACTAATAATAAATAAAATAGAAAGCAAAAGAAAGCAAAATATAGTACAGTGATTAAATTATATAGCAAAACATTAGTGTGAAAATTTAGCAAAGTATTTCATTTATAGAAATTAAATATTTTAGAAACAATTTAGACAGTTTACACTATTGTATTAACAAAAAAGTATTTATTTAAAATATTATTTCAAGAAAACAATTTAGATAGAAGGAAATTTCAATAATATGGTTAGCTAACTTACTGTTTTTGAAAATAATGGAGTATTTTTAAAATACACAAGAGCTGCGATTTTAAATATACTAAAATAGTTGCTGTAGCTAAGGAGAGATTCGAGCTGGAAGCAGAGTGACTTCTTTGGCGGCTTAGCTTGTCTTCAGTTTGGTTGAGATGATTTTTAAAATAGTGTTTCTTTAGCTGGATTGAGGATATAAGTTACCTACCAATACCAAAATATTGTTTTATATTCTTGTTACTTTTATTCTCTTCTACAGATTTCCTTGCTAGTTTACAATTAGACTTTTTTATATCATTATCAAGTCTTTTTCACACCATTTTACAAAATTTGAGATATTCATTTCTTCTTAATGCATCATTTTTTATGACTTCATATTCCTTCTTTTCTTGATAAAATCTCTACTCTCAGTAGAAATTTTATTGCTCAATTGCTGCTTTTCCCCCAGTAGCTATCTTTGTTGCAGTTTTTAAAAGTTTATCACTTATTTTCTTATTAATTTCATTCAAATCTAAATCATTTTCGAAATCTACTAATACTTGAGAATGATTTGCAAGTTTTAATTTAAATTCATTACAATGTTTCTGAAGATTAGGAATATCAATTGTAAATGCTGTTTTTTTTCATAATTTTTATCTTTAGTCTTGCATTAACATGTATCTTACTAATTCGATGATCGCTTTCTGTGTTGAATTTATTAAAAACATTACAATCCTAAAATATGTATTTCCTATCAAACAAAAAAATCAAATTCTGCTATACCTTCATTTGGATGCTTCCATGTCCATTTTCTTTTAATATTTTTCTCAAAAAAAAAAAAAAGAATTCATACAACAAAGTTTTTCTTTTTCTGCAAATTCCACAAACTATGTCCTCTTTCATTTCTATTACCATAACCAAATTTATCTACAGTACTTTCATCTTTCATTTGTTTACCAATTCCAGCATTAAAATCTCCCATAACCATTTTAAAATGTTGTTTAGTCTGCTGAAAAGCCTTTTGTACATCCATATAAAAATCTTCTACTATTTCATCATTATGAGAGCTTGTTGAAAGATAAACCTGAATTATCAGCATTTGGTATGTGCTATTAAGTTGAATAACTAATCTTGCCATTCTGTCTGACAATGTTGTTCTTTCTTTTTTTATTTATACACATCTACTTCTACTATTTGTGCCTTTGTAGTAAAGTACATGTCCACTTTTTAAATCAATTGTCTCTTCACCTTTTCTTCTAACTTCACAAAGTCCAATCATGTTCCATTTATTCTTTCAATTCTTGAATCTTCCTTCACTTGAAAGTGATCTGCAGTTGTAAGTATCTAAATAAAAGGTCATCATGAAATAATAGCCAGGGTCTGTAATCAGGAATTCTTAGCCTTCTGCCTTTAGCAACAAACAGCTGCCTTGGCTGGTGAGTTTACAGATTCTTGGGGGGAGCATGATTTATTTTTGTCTGTAATGATTGTATATATCTAATAGAAAAAATATCATTCACACACACATTTATTCTATTTTATCTGGAAACTAAAAAGAAAGGCCATGGTGTTACTTGCTTTTAAACTTAGAGATAAAAAGTAAATAAACTCACCAAGCTGGCTAAGATTTGTTGGTGAGCAGCCCATACATGTTCATATACTATATGGATAATCACAAAAGAATAACAGCTGCAATGACAAGAATGTATGGTATGGACATTAGGAATTTTTCCTTCTCATTTCCTTTAAAGCCTCTAAGAGGACTATATCATGGAAAGAAGAGAGTTATAATGTTAATAAATTATTTAAAAAATAAATGAAAATAAATAAAATAAAAAAGTCTAGATATATAAAAAAGTCACTCATATATGAAAATGCTTACTATAGAATGAAAACAAGGCATATAATAAGGCATGTGTTTGACAAAAAAATATAGGCAGTGATGTTTTGGGAAGATTTCAAAGGAGATGGATTACATTAGATGATTGGAGAATTTGATACATTATATAATTAGCAAATTAATAATAAATAATAAGTAAGATTGTTTTATTTTGTGACCCAAAATAAAAAATAAAAAAATAAATTAATGATAACCAGATCAACATTAAAAAAGATGGAGTAGCAAATAAACAGCATTTTCAGACTTTTGAAAGATGGGTTGGTACAGTTCAGTCAAGGGATTAATTATTCTGGAAAAGAAAACCCACATGAAATTTTTTAATTTTTTATGGTAATTTTATTTGTATGAATCAAGTATCATTTTCCTTAATTTTAGAAAGAATGAAGAAATAAATAAATAATGTACTCTTTTAAAGATATTATTTTAGATGAGCGTCATTATGAATGAAACCATTAATTTTCAGATGAAAAAAAAATATGATCACCCAAAAAAAAGTTAATTAAGCATCTATTGATGAAGCATTAAATTCAAAATAAATAAAACCAACTGGTAAAAATATAATGGATGGTAAATAGAAAGAGTTGAACAGACTTGGTGAATAAAAGAAGAGAAAAAAAGATGGTTACATATTAAGATAGACTAAGTTAAGTTTTAAACTCTATGGCATTTTTTTGATTTTTGGTTAGGGAGATATGTGCAAGTACACATATTTTATAAGTAATGTTAATGTGATAGTTCAATAAACTCATGTAATCTTCTGATATAAAAGGGAATTTTTTTCTATTAAAAATAAATTTACATTAAATAATTTAATACCTAGAAATGAACAAAGATTAATTTCAGGTAAAATGTAAAAAATAATACATAATAAATTTAATAAACTCAAACATTAGAGATCAAAGTTACCTAGAGGTGCATTTTATTTTTTATCCAATTCTATTCAATAATATATATTTTTATATTAATGGTAGATTTATAAAACCTTTTTAAAACTATTATTATTACTTTATATTTTGGTAGCATGTATGTATATATATATATATATATATATATATATATATATATATATATATATATATATATATATATATATATATATATATATATATATATATATATATATATATATATTAGACATTTTAAATTTGTATTTGTTCAATGTGTAGTAGCAGAATATACATAATCTGCATGTAAACTAATTATTTCAAAGAAGTTTTAGCTAGAATAGGATATAGGGATATTATTATAATAAATAACTGAATTATTAAATGATGAATTATGTAGTAAAATGCTCATATATTGTCATATTCAAACTCTTGTTAATATTTATTACTATTTTTGTTTTATTAAAATAATTTTGTTTTGTTAAAATTTAAAGTCTTTGATCATCTTTGTTCTTCATTAGTTGTAGTATACCATATAAACACTTCATTTGGCATGTGTGATAATTGGATTATTAAGTGAAAAACAACTAGCACTATGAATCATAATAGCTATAATATATCATCAGAGATAGATTGGCCATGTAATGATTATTGCACTATACTTTAAAGTTATAGCTGGTGCTCACAATAAAGCCAAATCATCATCATCATATTAAGTTTAGGCCAATGGATAGACAAATAATATAAAAAAGTAGGTATAGATAATTTTTATTAATAGTGCTATATAATAATTGATGTGAATTTTGTGTTAGAAAATCTGATTAATCAAATCCAGTTTGCTTATACATCTATTTCATTTTAATTGAAAATTTGCAATGTATTATTTTTATTTAAAGACCTCATATATATATATATATATATATATATATATATATATATATGTAATAAATAAAGTTTGATATCTGTATTCGTTTCACAATATATGTAATATACAAATCAATATATATATCAAAATACAGTACAATTTATATAAATTATATTCTTTTAGAAGTACTTTTGACTATACACTTTGTAGTCTTTATCAACTATATAACGTTGAATAATCAAAACGAGACAACCCTTAACAATACCCATAGTTCAATTCAGATTTCCCACAATTCTGTTATCTTAACATTTGATGACTGGCGATTCATTAACATTTGACGATTTCTTGAAATCAACATAGCCTCTTTTATTTTACGTTTATTATGACAATGTTCAATTTGAATAATTTTCATATTTTTATAATCAAATTTAAATCCATATTGACAAGATTTATTATGATCAAATATAACAGATGATGAAGGTTTATTTACATCTGTTCCATATTGATTCTCTTTTTGAATTCTATTATATAAAAGCATATGTTCTTTTATTCTCTTCTCAAATGTACACTTAGATTCACCAATGTATTGTACGCCGCATCCACATATCAATCTATATATAATAGAATTTTGATTAAACTTTGAATTTTGAATTTTAGAATTATTAAGCAATCTATTTATGTTATTTGTAGAGAAAAAAGCAATATGACACAAACCATTATAAATTTTCCTAATAAACTTGACCTGCTCATCTGATATAAATGGCATTGAAATCCATTTCATTTTGATATTTTTATTTTTAATTTTATTATAGTGTTGATTTCTTTTAAATCCTTTAATAATATTAGCAATTGCATTTTTATAATAACCAATTTTCAACAAGTCATTAACAAATAAATGTACATTTTTAATTTTATCACTAGAATATTTGCATAATTTTTTATTTCGAAATAAGAATGATTTCAATCCAGACAGCTTATGACACATAGGTACATGTGATTCATATGGAATAAAACCTCTAGTTTCAATTGGTTTAATTAACATAAGATAATCCAAACTGTAATCATTAAGAGTAACTTGAATATCCAAGAATTTTATGGAATTGTATTTCTCTTTAGTTATAACCCATTTTATATCCTTAATCTCATTTAATTCATTAAATAAATTGATTATTAATTCTTGTTTTCCACAAATAAAAACATCATCCACATATCTATGATATACTTTAATTTCTTGATATTTCAATTGTTTTAAAATTTTTACTTTCATAAACATATGCTTTTATATAATAGAATTCAAAAAGAGAATCAATATGGAACAGATGTAAATAAACCTTCATCATCTGTTATATTTGATCATAATAAATCTTGTCAATATGGATTTAAATTTGATTATAAAAATATGAAAATTATTCAAATTGAACGTTGTCATAATAAACGTAAAATAAAAGAGGCTATGTTGATTTCAAGAAATCGTCAAATGTTAATGAATCGCCAGTCATCAAATGTTAAGATAACAGAATTGTGGGAAATCTGAATTGAACTATGGGTATTGTTAAGGGTTGTCTCGTTTTGATTATTCAATGTTATATAGTTGATAAAGACTACAAAGTGTATAGTCGAAAGTACTTCTAAAAGAATATAATTTATATAAATTGTACTGTATTTTGATATATATATATTGATTTGTATATTACATATATATATATATATATATATAATTACACTAATTAGATAATTAAAAATTTTATCCACTTAGGATCGCTTTTGATTATCCTAGTAATTTTTGTCAACTAATACTTTGAAAGGCTAACCTTCCCACAATTCTGTGATACCTGTTTGTTAATTAAGTCAGGTTTGTATTTGTATATTAGCATAGCTTCCTTTATTTTCCTTTCATTGTTATTTTTTTCAATTTGCAATATTTTTACATTATTAAAATTGAAGTCAAAACCATAAATACATGACTTATTCTGTTCATAAAAACAGATGCTGAAATATTATCTATTTTAAAATTTTGTTTCGAGTTCTGAACCCATTTTAATAACAGTAAGTGCTCTTTGTTCTTTTTTCCGATTCACCTATATATACACTACCACAGCTACATATCCATTTATAAATAAAAAATTTGATAAAACCTCTTTTATAAATAAAAATTGTGTCATTTATAAATGGATATGTAAGTGTGGTAGTGGATATATAGGTGAATCGAGATGTACTCTAGAAAAAAGAACTAAAGAGCACTTGCTTAAATGGATTCACTAATCAAAACAAAATTGCAAAGTAGATAATAATATTTCAGCATCTGTTTTTTACAACCATAATAAGTCATGTATTTATGGTTTTGACTTCAAATTTAATAATGTAAAAATATTGCAAATTGAAAAAAATAATATTAAAAGGAAGATAAAAGAAGCTATGCTAATATACAAGCACAAACATGACTTAATTAACAGGCAGGCAACACGTAATTGTGGGAAGGTTAGCCTTTCAAATTGTTAGTTGACAAAGATTACTAGGATAATTGAAAGCACTCCTAAGTAGATAAAAATTTTAATTATCTAATTACTGTATTTATAAATAGGTTGTTTTATAATAGCATGTTGAAACTGATGGAGGGTGGGGTTTGTTTGTAAACAAAGATAAATATAATGTTGCTGGGGCTGCTATCGGGTTTGTTTATTATCACATTTCAAAGTAATATCAAATAAATTTTTGAACACACAACAACAAAAAAAAAAAGCAATCAAAAAATTGAATTTAAAAAAGTACTTAATTTTTTTGTTATTCTTTTCATTACTTATATTTTTTTGGGGTCGAGGTTTTTTTGTATGTATTTTTTTTATTTTGTTGATCACATTTAAAAGTATTATCTATCAAATAAAATTTTGAACGAAAAAAAAAGTACATAAATCAAAATTAATTTTAAAAAGTAGTTACTTTTTATTCTTTTCATTACTTACATTTGGCGGTTGGGTATTCTACAAAATCAGCTTCTTTTTTTTTTTATATATTTTTGTTTTATAAATTACAAATAAATAGATTTCCATTTAACAGTAAAACATTTACAATAAAAAGGTTAAACTTTGGGAAGGGGGGTGGGGGTTACAATTCCTAACCAAACGGAACACTCTAACTCAAAGGTTGACCAAGTTTTTACCATAATTACCAAAAACATAAATATATACGGCAATTAAAACCAACTTTTAGGGCTGTTCAGGGACACCATGCATGCAGCTTCAAGCTCTTTTGTTTGATAACCATTCCAGCATCAGTCAGAGAATCTTTGATATTCAGAAAGTTTCCTATTTCAGCCATTTGATGAAGCTCACAGTTGTTCCCACAGAAACATGACTTAGAGTGTGATTTCATCCGAATCACGTTTGCACCTACACTTGCCGAATTTTTTGAGCAGGAAATGTGGGCTAGGGAAACATGAGACTCTGCTGATAATTGTTAGTAGACATTCCTAAAAGATGGGAGATAGAGGGGGAGGTTGTCTTAATGAATATTAAAATAGTTTTGACAATTGGAATTCCAGACACCCTCACACAATACTGTAGCCAAAATTGAAATGTGATTGCACATCAAAAATGCTTAGCCCAAATCTGAGCTGTAAGCTGACACAATAGCTTCTGCAGCAGATTAAATGTCATGTTTCTGTGCATTAGCATAGAAATAGACACAGCAGCCACCCTGTACAATGGACTATTTCTAGGCTTATGCATTAGAAATAGAACGTTCAATAGCAGTGATAGGCCACCTAAGGGGTATATTTCTGTGCACTATCATAGAAGTCACTCCCTCCATCAGTTTCGACACGCTATTGTAAAACAACCTATAAATATTTAATTATATAATTACATATATTGCTTAGAAGAAGTACAGACATTGAATTATAATACTATTATATATATATGGTTATACAAATAACAAATGAATATATATACTCATTCAAAATCATAACTAGTTCAGAAAATTTAAGTAATTAAAGTAAAACATTTTATACTAAATAGTTAAAAAAAATAAATAACTAAATCAAGATTATTGGAAATTTCAAATCAAACCAAAGTTACCGAAAAATAATAATAACATTTAGTTACACAATTAAAAGAAATTGAGTTAAATATATATTGATTTTAAATCAATAAAAAGTTTTTAAAAATAATATTATAGAAAAGTATAAAAACACTTATCGTTACACGTAAAGTGCCTAATGTTTAATATGCACTTATTGTATTCACAATCGTAGGGAATTGTTTTTTTTTTAATTACTTAACCTGGGAATAGGTTTCAGTTTTAAAATTTTATATCTTTGTATATAATGAAAAACGATAAATCTATACTTAAGAAAGCTATTTGCAAAAGTATAAACTTTAAAAACTTATTAATAAATATAAAAATATTTGCTTGTACTTTTTAAGAAAAAAATCGAGAATACATTCTAAAACAATTCATTTTAAATAGGATTAAATAATAAAAGTACATGGCAGTTTGAAAATATTACAATTAATTGCAATTAAGATTTTATAATTAAGGATTCCAAGAATACAGAAAAACAAATAGAGATTAGCATTAAAAATATAATTTTTCACAACGATAAGGATAAATAAATGTTTTGTGAGTTGTTAAAAAGAGTATAGAAAAAGTTAAGAAGTGATATAATTGATTTGTTCTCAGATTCGTGATCAAAAGGATTTATAAAACTGAGTGTACTCATTGGACAGTATAAAGCCATAGTTAGAGAAGTACGGAAGGGAATAAGGGAAAACAAAGAAATTGCAATCTAATTGTAACTAACTATATAAAGAAGTTACATAGTGAGAAAGTATTTTTAGTACTGATTTTATTCTGATTATGATGGAAAACCTTTCTATGATGATGACTTTCAATAGTATGTGCTGAGTGCAAGTTAACAATTTACTATCTATTTTTCCACCATGTAATTTTTCAATAGTGAAAAGATGCTATGCCATGTTTCAGAGTAAATAGTAATTAATAGTTAGAAGAAAATGGTGATGTAAAATCTAGACTTTTTTCCTGTTCTGATAAAAGTTTGTTTTTATTTCTCAAAAGTTGCCATAGTTTACTGAAGTGAAGTGATATACTACTCAAAAAATTAGAAATTATGCAACTGAAGGTTAATCTCCAGATTATCTGAAAAGAAACTGAAAACATCATAAAGAAATAATAATTCTCATAGTTTTTTTCCTTCTCTTCTTACAATATTTGTAATAGATATATACCACCATTTTATAAATGTTGGTTTAAGAAAATATTATTCATTGTTAATTTCTCTATACATGCTGAGCATGATTTTGACTGTCAAAGCTAGAATCATGGTATTTAAATGGCAAAAAATATTTAAATTTCTGATTTAAATATTTCACTTTTTAGATTGTTGAACGCTATTCTTTCTTGTTGATTCTATGAGGACTATTAGAAATAAACTATGCCTCTTTTATCTTTTGTTTTCTGTCATCACATTAAAAAAAGAAAATTGACATCTATTGGGTCAAAAGTATGGCCCAACTGTTGCTCATGCTACAAAAAGACTAATTTATATTTAATGCTATTTTTGCATGCTCGTATAGATATTTGTGTTATGCAACTCTAGTGGCTATACTTGTGCAAGTTTCTCCATAATTTACTGCACTGTAAGGAACAACCTCCATCTAATTTTATATATTATTTGGGGTTTGTTCCTGTGGTAATTTGTTTTTTGTATTGTTTAATAGTTTATTTAAATTAGGGGGAGTTCTCAAACAAATAACCATCTTCAGAAAACAAGTCTATAGTTTGAGAAAAGTATCTTAGACTAGTAATTTTACTATTATTAAATCCATGCTATTTTTTATGTTTATAGATATAAATTACTAAGATATTAACTGAATTTTTCTTATTTCCTTTGTAAAATATATTTAAATTCATTTTATTTTTATTATTATAAGTTGACACAGACAGCAAAATAATGGATTTAAATATGAAACTTAGCAAAAAATAAATAATTTAGGAAAGTAATGAGATGAATAAATAAACAATGGAAAAAACATTGAGTGAAAATAAAAAATAGTCAGATATTGAAAGAAATGGAGATAAGAATCAAGTATTAGATTAAAGAAATGTTGGAAGAAATAAAATTAAGGAACACAGACCATATTTTCAAGAAAATGGGGGGGGGGTCAAATAAAAATGCTGAACATGCCTAAAGACTTAAAAAAATTAAACAATGTAACCAATAATTAAATCGAAGTGCAGAACAACAAAAAAAGGTGAAGAAAGTTAGGCTCAAAATGAGCAAAAGATAGAATTGTAATAAAGATTTAAATGAATTACAGCTGAGGGAGAGGGATAAAAAGGAGTTATCTAATGCATGTTTACAAACAGAATAAAATTAGTGAGTGGAAAGCCACAAATCAAAAAGAAAAAATAGCAATAAATTATTTATCCAGATGGAAAAGCTGGTTTGATTGAAAAGAGAATGGTCAGATCTAAACTTTGGCTTACACAAAACAAGAATCATTGAAGGACGGACTAATAAGAATCACTTATGCAAAAAAAAATACCAAGGTTAATCAAATAAGTGAAGGTAAACAAAGACCCTAATATATTGTTATATATTGGAGTTGGTAAATCTTTTTGTGAAAATTAGAAAATTCAGAAGGCAATCAGATAAAGCATGAATAAAACACTTGAGTAGTTTAGATATATATTATCATTGCTAAACTTAATGTTTGAAATCAATAAACTGATAATAAAAGAGTTTTTTAAGTATGGTAGCATTTTATGTTTAACAAACCTGATAATTGTTAAAATATTATATTGAATAATTATTGTACTAATAAATATCAATAAGAATAATATAACCAACTTTTTAAAGCAATGTATATAAATTTAATGAGGCAAAAATCACTTGTTTTAGATAGATAGCAAGAGTGAGAGATTTTGCAGCTCATCAATTAATTGAAATCCAAATCATTTGCATAATTACACCACAATTTTCCTCCTAAGATTCAAAGAACTCGTGAATAGATAGCTTAATTATTTAACATACTTGACATGATGAATCAGTCAGCAGATAATTTTAACTGAAAATAAGGAAGCTTTGATCAACAAAATAAGCCTCTACCTAATATAAAAGAATAGGTCTAAATGAATGCAATAAATATGGTTAATAAAAATTTAAAAAAAGTTTTATGAAATAAAAAAAATAGTGAAAATCTGAAGAAAGCCCAGAATTAACACACATATTTAAAAAGAACGATTGATCGTCATTAGAACTCTAATAAAGTTTGAATTCAAAGCATGAAAATTAGTTAAAAAATCTCAAATGATTTTTTCATAAGGATAAAGACTACTAATTCAATCCTAAAAGAGGTTCAAACACTTTGGGTCAAAAAGGCCAATGATGAACTAGAACTACATCTAACATAAGATTGTATCTGGAATGATGCATAAATAAATTGTTCTGCATTATCATAATCAGTACAGTTTATTTATTGGAATCATTTAGTAAACCCTAAAGATTAGTTTTTAAATTAGATTTTGTAAATCATTATACTCTACTATACCAAACTGAAAATGTATTTCATTAAAATAAATTATGACTAAATTGCTATTGAAGAAGAAATTTGGCATCTTATTATGAATATTGACCGCATAAAGAAAAAAGTTATGCAAAAAAAAAATTGATGACAAGAAACATTCTAAAATATTAGGTTTAAGAAATAAAGACAGAGAATGGCTGATGTAAAAGTGAAACATTCTTTCTCAAGAAATTTAAATAGTGTTACAAGTGATTTTTAATAAATAAAAGGAAAGGGATGATTTAAGTTTCCCACATCTGCTTGAAAAGTGAAATATTGTTAAATGTCAGTGTACATTTCTAGATAAATATTTGTTGAATGTGTATAGTTTCAGTGATGCATACTTATCAGCCAGTCTCTCTCTCTCTCTCTCTCTCTCTATATATATATATATATATATATATATATATATATATATATATATATATATATATATATATATATATATATATAATGCTTAAAAGAATGGCACACTCTTATTTAAGTATGGTTTCAATATATAGTGTATCAATTGAGGAACTATTATTATTGAACTTATTCACATTGGTGGCACCAGTGACAAAAAATTCAGTATAAATTTGTGATTCATATGATGTGATCATGAATTTCAATATAAGTAATGTATTTTGCTTAAATTTTGCATTGCCATATCATGATTTTCATAGATAACATGATTCCCATGGAAATTTTTGGGGGCATGTAAATGATCATTAGATTGAAGATGGTGCTGCAATTTCTTTTTTTTGTTGTTGTTGTAAATAGGGAATAAAATGAAAATTTGGAAAAAAATTGATTTGACCACTTGTGAGCTTTTCCTTATTAATAAAAAAATAGTTTTTTTAAAAAGTAGCAGTTCCAGATTGCAAAGCCAACAATAGCAATGATGGACTTTACATCATGTATTTAATATACCATCATGAGTTATATTGAAAACAAGAATAAAACAGAATAACAATAAAAGAAAAATCAGCAGTGCATGACTAATATTGTAATAAAAAATGAAAATGTGGATAGATATTTTTGTCCCATTTTTTAATTAGAGTGTTGTGATTATAGAAACCCATCTGATGTTGAACTGATTCAAAATCACAAAGAGCTCACAGAATTGAAAATAAAATTAAAAAAAACCATTATACTAAATAGTTAAAAATTTTAAATAACTAAATAAAAAATATCTGGCAACTTAAAATCAAACCAAAAGTTATTTCTGACAATGATTACCCATGGTTATAATAAATATTTAATCAAATGTACTGATTTTTAAAATAAGTAGAATGTTTTCAAAAATAATAATTTTATATGTAAAGGGTATAATATTTAATATGTAGTTATTGTGTTTAAGCTCCTAAGGAATCTGTGTTGGTTTGCTTTTAATTCCTTAATATAGGAATATATTTTACATTTAAATTTTGTATCTTTAGATAAAATATAAAGTCATATTTAAGGAAATTAAATAATATGAAATTCTAAAACATGCTGACTATAAATAAACATAAAAATGTTGGAATGCATTAAAAAAGGGATAAGATATAAAGTTTATTATATATATAGTTAAATAAAAAAATATATGCCAATTACAAACAAATTATAATTAAGTATATTTAATTAAGTTTTGTAATTAAGAAATTATTAATAATCTCTTTGTAAATGAACCCTAAGATAACAAGAAATTAAACAGTCATTAGCATTAAAGAAACAACTTTTTTAAAAGCAAGAATAGGAGCATGAGAGATAGGCAAACATGATTTTGTCAGATACCAGAAAGGCTATATAAGGAGTTACTATTTATATGATTCATTCACTCATAGATAGATTTAAAAATTTATTGACACAGTCACTTTTGTCAGACATTTAAAGTATGCATGAGACTATCTGAATATAATTATCATATAGGTAAAATTATAATTAGAAAAGATGAAAACAGTATAAATAAAATATCACAAAATGCCTTGCAATAACTACACATATAAAGAAGTTATATATCTAGAATGTAATTTTTAATGATAATCCTCCTATCTATAATTGACAACTTCCTTATGACAATGATTTTCAACATCACGTGATAAATGCCTGCCCTGATAAAATATTACCTTGTTGCTCAAAATTTGCCATCCATGCTGAAGTGAATCAATGTGTTATTTAAAATTTTGAAGAAGACAGAAATTAGAACTTAAATCCCAATTAGTTTAAACAATAATAAAATAATAGTGCAAAGTAACATCAATGGAATACTATGCGAAAAACAAATCTAAAAAGTGTTATGGTCCGGTAAGCTTACTAATTATTAAATTCGTGGTAAAAAATAAATTATGTATGTAAAAGAAAGATACTTTGGGCCTAATTTTTCTTTATTATTATTATCTTTATAAAGTATTTTGTAAAATTTATTTTATTCTGATTGCTAGTAGGTTATTATATACTTATTAAATTTATTGCAATATGACCAAAAGACGGAAATAAAGGTTAACGTTTAAAATATATGTTCAACATTTGATAAGAACAAATAATCATGCGTCAAATTT
>JAQFVV010015033.1:0-21607 GCA_028023455.1 Epiperipatus broadwayi | reverse complement strand
TATATATGAACATATATATATATATATATATATATATGTTCAAAAGATGGCGCTATACCAAAACCGCCGAACAAGTGTAAGATTTGTTTTACATAAACGAAAAAAGAGTCAGAAATTAACTACCTCTTTCATTTGCTCACCCCCAGATCAGCTGATTTCAAGCTGGTTTGCTCTCCTCAGTGGGGGATAGAGTATAGAAACTAGATCTAAAACACTGACTCTCAAGTGTTTATGCAAAACGTTTCTATCAGATTGCAAGTGTGAATTTTTCAGACCGGTAAAGTCTTCAAACTCAGCCTAGCAAGCCAGATATTTATATGGGTCTGATCTCAGTTCAGAATCACCATATAATCAAAGTCTCTGCAATATATATCATTGCAAGAAAACTTTAAAGGTACATTTATGAAAAAACAAAAACAAGTTAATCACGTAACCTGCTATCACTTGTTATTTATGTTCAAAAGATGACGCTATACCAAAACCGCCGAACAAGTGTAAGATTTGTTTTACATAAACGAAAAAAGAGTCAGAAATTAACTACCTCTTTCATTTGCTCACCCCCAGATCAGCTGATTTCAAGCTGGTTTGCTTTCCTCAGTGGGGGATAGAGTATAGAAACTAGATCTAAAACACTGACTCTCAAGTGTTTATGCAAAACGTTTCTATTAGATTGCAAGCGTGAATTTTTCAGACCGGTAAAGTCTTCAAACTCAGCCTAGCAAGCCAGATATTTATATGGGTCTGATCTCAGTTCAGAATCACCATATAATCAAAGTCTCTGCAATATATATCATTGCAAGAAAACTTTAAAGGTACATTTATGAAAAAACAAAAACAAGTTAATCACGTAACCTGCTATCACTTGTTATTTATGTTCAAAAGATGGCGCTATACCAAAACCGCCGAACAAGTGTAAGATTTGTTTTACATAAACGAAAAAAGAGTCAGAAATTAACTACCTCTTTCATTTGCTCACCCCCAGATCAGCTGATTTCAAGTTGGTTTGCTCTCCTCAGTGGGGGATAGAGTATAGAAACTAGATCTAAAACACTGACTCTCAAGTGTTTATGCAAAACGTTTCTATCAGATTGCAAGCGTGAATTTTTCAGACCGGTAAAGTCTTCAAACTCAGCCTAGCAAGCCAGATATTTATATGGGTCTGATCTCAGTTCAGAATCACCATATAATCAAAGTCTCTGCAATATATATCATTGCAAGAAAACTTTAAAGGTACATTTATGAAAAAACAAAAACAAGTTAATCACGTAACCTGCTATCACTTGCTATTTATGTTCAAAAGATGGCGCTATACCAAAACCGCCGAACAAGTGTAAGATTTGTTTTACATAAACGAAAAAAGAGTCAGAAATTAACTACCTCTTTCATTTGCTCACCCCCAGATCAGCTGATTTCAAGCTGGTTTGCTCTCCTCCGTGGGGGATAGAGTATAGAAACTAGATCTAAAACACTGACTCTCAAGTGTTTATGCAAAACGTTTCTATCAGATTGCAAGCGTGAATTTTTCAGACCGGTAAAGTCTTCAAACTCAGCCTAGCAAGCCAGATATTTATATGGGTCTGATCTCAGTTCAGAATCACCATATAATCAAAGTCTCTGCAATATATATCATTGCAAGAAAACTTTAAAGGTACATTTATGAAAAAACAAAAACAAGTTAATCACGTAACCTGCTATCACTTGTTATTTATGTTCAAAAGATGGCGCTATACCAAAACCGCCGAACAAGTGTAAGATTTGTTTTACATAAATGAAAAAAGAGTCAGAAATTAACTACCTCTTACACTTGTTCGGCGGTTTTGGTATAGCGACATCTTTTGAACATAAATAACAAGTGATAGCAGGTTACATGATTAACTTGTTTTTGTTTTTTCATAAATGTACCTTTAAAGTTTTCTTGCAATGATATATATTGCAGAGACTTTGATTATATGGTGATTCTGAACTGAGATCAGACCCATATAAATATCTGGCTTGCTAGGCTGAGTTTGAAGACTTTACCGGTCTGAAAAATTCACGCTTGCAATCTGATAGAAACGTTTTGCATAAACACTTGAGAGTCAGTGTTTTAGATCTAGTTTCTATACTCTATCCCCCACTGAGGAGAGCAAACCAGCTTGAAATCAGCTGATCTGGGGGTGAGCAAATGAAAGAGGTAGTTAATTTCTGACTCTTTTTTCGTTTGTGTAAAACAAATCTTACACTTGTCCGGCGGTTTTGGTATAGCGCCATCTTTTGAACATAAATAACAAGTGATAGCAGGTTACGTGATTAACTTATTTTTGTTTTTTCATAAATGTACCTTTAAAGTTTTCTTGCAATGATATATATTGCAGAGACTTTGATTATATGGTGATTCTGAACTGAGATCAGACCCATATAAATATCTGGCTTGCTAGGCTGAGTTTGAAGACTTTACCGGTCTGAAAAATTCACGCTTGCAATCTGATAGAAACGTTTTGCATAAACACTTGAGAGTCAGTGTTTTAGATCTAGTTTCTATACTCTATCCCCCACTGAGGAGAGCAAACCAGCTTGAAATCAGCTGATCTGGGGGTGAGCAAATGAAAGAGGTAGTTAATTTCTGACTCTTTTTTCGTTTATGTAAAACAAATCTTACACTTGTTTGGCGGTTTTGATATAGCGTCATCTTTTGAACATAAATAACAAGTGATAGCAGGTTACATGATTAACTTGTTTTTGTTTTTTCATAAATGTACCTTTAAAGTTTTCTTGCAATGATATATATTGCAGAGACTTTGATTATATGGTGATTCTGAACTGAGATCAGACCCATATAAATATCTGGCTTGCTAGGCTGAGTTTGAAGACTTTACCGGTCTGAAAAATTCATACTTGCAATCTGATAGAAATGTTTTGCATAAACACTTGAGAGTCAGTGTTTTAGATCTAGTTTCTATACTCTATCCCCCACTGAGGAGAGCAAACCAGCTTGAAATCATCTGATCTGGGGGTGAGAAAATGAAAGAGGTAGTTAATTTCTGACTCTTTTTTCGTTTATGTAAAACAAATCTTACACTTGTTCGGCGGTTTTGATATAGCGCCATCTTTTGAACATAAATAACAAGTGATAGCAGGTTACGTGATTAACTTGTTTTTGTTTTTTCATATATATATATATGCATGCTATCATTTTCTGATTAAAGTAATAAGCTATTTTTAATGTATATATAAAATATGAACAGTATCTGATACTGTTTTAGTTTTGAGCAGCTCTAATCATAGGGTTCATATCTTCCCACTAATGAAAAAATATATTTTTGTAATAAGGTGAAAAGCTAAAATATTTGAAAGATGCGCTTTAAACATTCTTATGTGATAGCCAATCAGATGTAATAATGACTGCATGTGGACTTAATTCTAAAACATAAGCCAGAACTATAAGAAAAAGATGGTTTGTGTTTTAGAATTAAAAGTTCCACGTGCAATCATTATTACATCTGATTGGCTGTCACATAAGCATGTTTAAAGTGCATCTTTCAAAGGTTTTAGCTTTTTACATTATTACAATGTTATCTGCTTGTGCTTAATAAATTTGATATATATATATATATATATATATATATATATATATATATATATATATATATATATATATATATATATATATATATATATATATATGATAATAATGATTTTGTTAAACTCAAAACAAATCAATATTATAGTCTTTATGCATTGTTTTCCTGAAGGTTTGTGATGATTCGTGAAGTTGATGATTCGTGTTTTAGTTGTATTTTTATATTGGATTATTTCCATCATCTAATATGAATATTAAATGTCTTTAAAAAATTTTTACTTTATTTAAATATTCCAAATAGTTGAATATATTTGGAATATTTAAATAAAGTTAAATTTTGCTAAAGACATTCAATACTCATATTAGATAATGGAAATAGTCCAATACAACTATTTAGAATATTTAAATAAAGTTACATTTTTTTAAAGACATTCAATACTCATATTAGATGATGGAAATAGTCCAATATATAAATACAGTCTCTATTTATTCTTTTGAATTTAATCATAAAATGTTACATTGTGTGTCTTTTGTTGTAATTTGAGGTCCTTTATGTGACCCTGATCTTCCAATTAACTTATCTGTTATGATTATTAAATTTTATTTATTAAAAAGCTTTATATAAATTTATCATGGTCATTAATTTGATCTTACGTGGTACTGATAAAGTGTTTTCTTCACATTCTGGAATGACTAGAAGTAAAATATTTACCCCCCACTGTCTTCTTTATCTGAAATGGCCCCTCATATACATTCAAGAATTTCTTATACCTATACTTCTGTGAATCACTAATTTGGGAAGCTTTCACAAGAACATAATCACCAGTTTTAAATGTTGAGGAACTCTTAGAAGCCTGGTCAGTTCTTTTCTGCCCTATCTCTTTTAAATACTTTTGAGCTTCTAGGATGTCCTTTCTGTGATCAGTTATTTCTTCAGATATAAGGTATAATGTCACCTTATTAGTATAGTCTTCCTATATGTATAAGCGAGGTGAACTGGGGTAAATTAAGTTGACTCATTTTGTATAATGTTGATATAATATATCATTTTCTTCAACTTTCTTACTCAATCCCAGTGATTATACATATACTCTGAATAGTCTGCCCAACTTGTGCATAACACTTTTGTATGGGTTGGACTGTCTGTTTTTAAAAGAGCACAAGATGTGCTGGATATTTTGATTTTTTATTCTGATTTTTCTATTTCTTGGACAAGAATGATGTAGCATAATCAGCTAGAATAGGCTTAGGCTTTACAATGAGGCTAAATTGAGATTCTGTAAGTTCTTTATAACACACATACAAATGACTTTAACCACAGGATAAGCACTAACAAATTTGAAAAATACATTACATGCAACCAAAAAAATCTACACCTCCTAAAAGGTGGCAATGGAAAGTAAAGTCAATTGCTAAGAAGTCATTTGGAACTTTTGGTATTATGAGTTAAAGTGTGCCAGCATATAAATGATTTGCATGTTTAGATTTGAGACAAAGTTTACAGTATCTAAGTCCATTTAGAATCAAGGCATACAGACAAGACCTGTAGAATAGTCTGTGCAGAATGTATAGTATTTTTGGGTCTGTAGTTACCATATAGACAATGAATATAATAAGTCAATTTGTCCCTTATATATGATGAAATTACGATTCTCTATGACTTCTGCTTGTTTCAACTGTTTTATATTGCAACACTCCCTGGAATAATCTATCTGTATTTTAATATGGATTTATTATCAACTATCTTCTTGATCATTCTAGACTCTACACTTTTAGCCAAGTAATCGATGATATTGCATGATATAGGATCAACAGTTTGTAGTTTGTACAAATTATTTAAGTTATTTTCTACTGAGCCATTGATCTTTAGAGAGACAGTCATAATATAGGTATTATCCATAGTTGTATGGCATGGTTCCATCTCAATGGAATGTCAGCTTAAGTTGACCACTATAACATTATGTTTACCTTTGCAAAGCTTTATCTGATAGTTGAATTCTTGGAGAAACAAACTCCAGTTGATGAGCCTATCACTGTTCAGGTAAATTCTGTTGATGATGAATTCTAAACTTCTGTGGGCAGCAATGACCATGACTGTACAATCTTAGTAAATATCAGAATTACTGAAAGACCTACACCACAGTGAAAGTTTCCTTTTCTAGCATCCTTCAGGAGTCTACTAAAAAATATAAGACTTGTGTTTTCTGTTCATGATCTATTTGGAATACAACCATGCCCAGATTCTATCTGCTATTATTGATCTGTACATGTAATAACCTTCCCAAAATTGGGGTATCATAAAGTGATAGAATCTAAAAATTTATTCTTTATTTTATTGAACTCCATTGAGTGGTGGTCTGACCATTTCCATTTCTCATCTTCTTTCAAGAGTTTTATATTAATGATCGATTGTCATGAGTTATTTTGTTTTTGATCAATTCACCCCCTGATGAATTTTTTCATAAGTATTATGCGTAAATTTGAAGTAGAAAACAGGAAATTCAAAATTTCCACTCTTACAATAGACATAAGCCTTTCCCTGACATGTTCAGCCATTGTCTCTTACCAAGGCTATAAAACATTTAGTGTTTTATGACATTGTAGTTCAAATGACAAAAAACATGTTTATTTGCAAATTTATTACAGTTTTAGATTTTTTTAAAGAATTTACATTATATTTATTAGATATCAAGAAATATAAATTATTAATAACTTATTTTGACTTTGAAATTCTTTCAAAAATATAACTTTATATTAGCAGCAAATCTAAGCATGATCTGAAGCAATTTAAAGCTTAATTTCTACATCAGCAATTTATTTATACTTACAAGTAAGAAAATGTTACCATTTTGCAATAAATATTTAAAAAATTTAAACTTTAAAAGCATAATTCATTAGATATAAGAGAAATAAATAATTATTAATTCGGACATTTAAAAATAATAAGAATTAAAAAATATTTAATTGATTTTAAAAACTGAAAATAATCTCTAGAAATGATGACATTTAAACTCTTTGTTTTGTTTACAGTCTCATTTTTTAATATTTACAGAAACAAAATGTAAACATTTAAAATTTATTTCAGTATTAAACAAAAATATCTATCAAATAAAGTCAAATTTATTATTTTCAGATAAGTAATAATCATTTAATCATATATTTATGTTGATGTGTGAGACAAAAAAAATGTCATAAAATGCTGAAATGTGAGTTCATGTTGGAAAGGTTAAGAAATGGGTGGTGGTGTAATCAAAATTCTTATAAAACTTATGGTATAAATTGCAGAGACAAAAAAGAACAGTTGTTTCTTGTTTTCCAGTATAGGAAAATCATGAACAGTTTTGACTTTGTCAGGATGTGGCTTTATCCCATCCATGCCAACTACATATCCAAGGAAATATTTTTGTACAACAATTTAGTTCTTTTTGAGATTAATAGTGATTTATTTTTTTGCATTCCTTAAAGAACATACCCGGGTGCTGAAAGCTAAGGTATTTTTAAATTCAATCATATCATCATCAATATGCTTTTGACCACATCTGAAAAGACTGTATAACATCAGATTAGACCAGCTCCACTGTTGACCAAACCTATAGAGAACTCTTTCAATTACATATGAATGGCCATTGTATTTAAAGGCAGGTATTGTTGGTCATTTTCATATAAGGATACTTATCAATAAATGGTAGTCAAGTCTACAGTTATGAACAACTTTTTATCTTAGAATCAGATTAGAAGTTCTTGAATGGTGGATCTGACATTACATTCTGGAATTGTTAGTTGATTCAAGAACTTCATATCAAGACCTATCTGGATATACCCAGCCTTTTAATGTACTATCGCTAATGGATTATTGTGTGAAAGGACACTTTTGGATTATTTTGCATTCTAGCATCTGGTTGATCTGCTTTTGCAGTTCCTATATGAAATGGTATGAAATAAAATAGTTCTTGCACTGGAAGAGTTTGTCATCTTTCAGTCAGATCATATAAATGTATTCCTCTATCATGCCAAGTTTTTGAAAATATGTTCTTAGTTGGCACAGCAATTGGAAGAATTTTTCTTTATGACTATTATTCAATTTACTAGAGTCTTTTAATTTAATCTTTAGGTCTGTTTCTGTGAATGTAGTTAGGAAATTTAATACATTGAAACCAGGAAATGGAATTCCCTCACTGAAATCAACTTTATTTTCACTGTAAATGAACTGCTAGTAGAAGTAGTCAATTGTGGACCCTTGTCTATTTATTAAGTCTGAACCTATTATGATTTCATGAATAAGTCTGGCAATGATGAAAAAAAGGTGATCAAAAGTGATTTGGTAGAATAGTATATTTAAACCAAATCTATTGTGAAGTAGTTTTTCTTTGTGACCATTGGCCATAGTAACTGTTGTTTGTTTCAATGGCAATGCAGGAGTTTCTAAATTCATCTCCATTATTTTAACAAATAGGTTTTCTGAAAACCTGACTCTCTATTTAACAAATTCTTTACCAAGATTCCTTGCATGGTTATAATAATTTCTGGGCATTCACAGGGTGGGTTATCTTCAGATTGGAGATCAAACTCATCATTCCCAATGCCAAAATTTAGTGAACTTATCATAATTATGTTGCTCCCCAAATTAATACTACTGTCAGGGTTCTGCGCAGATGAACATTCCAACAGTGTCTGCCCTAGTTTAAGGGCTGAGATTTCAGGTGACCTCTTAGAATCTTTATTGTAGTGTCCTGTAAGTTGCTGACAGGATAATTTCCTATGGCTCTGGTACCACCTCTAAACCTACAATTATCCCCTAATAGTAGTACCCAGTGAATGATATGGATATGATCTTTGATAAGAATTACCTGACCTCATGTCTTTATCCCTTTGCCTTGGTACTATCTGTAACTGGGATATAGTAAAGAAAACGTTTTATTTTCTAGTTTTGTAATTACTGAGGTCTCCTCACCAAGAATTCTTTAATGGTGTGTCAGTTAACAGTGATCAAAGTTTGTTCCATGTGTATTGGAAGTTTCTCCTCATCATCATAACAATCTGTTCTTCTGTGAACTGAAAAGCAGCCAGCATTATAAATTTTTCTGCATGCCTTTGGAAGAATTGGGCATATTGGTTTTTCTGAGAGCTATTCTAACTGAGATCATACCTGTTATTGTCTTATTTGTCTTCATCCCAGAATTCTCCAATACAACTCACCTAAATTCAGCATAAGTCTATGGTTTATAGAACATCAATTTCTGCCAAAGTTTTAGCTGATGAATATAGGTGGTTTCTCACAATATCTAGCTTTTCCATTTCTCCTAATTGATTGAGAGAATAACTCATACAACCCTATTAGATACTCATATAGTAATGCTAACAACGTATATGTTGTAAAATCACACATATGTCTACATTACATATGGTAATAATTAAAAAAAATATTAAGAAAAAAAAAAATTGTTTGAAAGTAGATTTTTTAAGAATGAAATTAATAAAAAGGAAAGATTGCATCATTTTGGTTTTAAGGCTAAGTTGTTTTTATTAAGAGTAAGAGTGGTGAAAGAGAATCATGAAATAAAGATTAAAAATCCACTCTATTTTTTATATGATTAAAAAAAAGCAAATGTTAAAAAAATAAATGAATGTAGAAGATTTTAAAATAAAATTATCAATAAGATGAATTAGTGAAAAAAGCTGTAAACTATCTCATTGGCATGAATCCATTTAAATTTGAAAGATTCTTGGCCAATAAGATAGCAAATAAATCTAAAAAAGATTAGAAAAATAAAATGTAATTAAAAGCCAAATTAAATTTATGATAAAAATTAAACAATGGGAGAATTAAGTATAGTAGTGTCAGCTTGTCCATTGTTATACAGTTTCCAGATGGTTTTTCAAAAGTTTTCTCAAAGTCAGTTCAGATCAGTTGCTAAGTTTTTTTATTCATTTATCATTACTGAGACTATAGTCATGAGATTTTCAGCAAGCCAGTTATTACTTGCCATGAAAAATATAAATGTGGAAGCTGTGAAGTAGCAACATGCATTACTAGAAAGCATTAAGAATATTTATCTGGGCTTCATGCCCTAAGTCCTTGGCTCTGCCAATTTTGCTCTGCTGGGATAAATGCCTCAACCATAAGATAGATGCTGCTGCATGCTCTCTCCCATTGCCCTCAGATGAATAGAAGAAAACCCATGAAACCATCACTGGAGACTGAAAGTCCAGTGATCAAGAAAACCAAAACCAAATGAGAATTTGTCAATTGCAAAAAATCACTTCATCTCACCTCAATGAAAAACTTATGTAAATATAACTTTTCAATTGTAAATAAAGGTCTAGACGTTGTTAAAGGAAATGTACTATAATGAAGGACAGTTAGGGATTTTGATTTACTAAGAATTATTGTATACTTATTTAATTTCTTTGTTTAATTGTACTATTATATTTATTTGAATATATGTATGTATGAATAAATCATGTATTTAAATGTTACTTAGTCTATACTCTCTCTCTCTCTTTTAACTGTGTCATCAAAAATTTAGCATTATAAATATTTCCATATATTAGTTAATATTGTGCTCAGTCCTCTGGTCAAGATATCTGAGTTGCCTTGGATATATTTAAAGTGCTGGGTTCATGTGTCTGCCATCCAGGCAGGCCAGCTATATATAACCCATATGATCGGATGGTGCCTGAGACTTGTTCTCAAAACAAATAAAGTGACTTGGATGATTGGTGTTGTCCCAGCAATATTGAGGAATACTATGGTCAGAAAAGGTGATCAGGTCTGTGCATTCATGTAGCCTCAATCTGGTTCCATAGGTATCATTGATGGTTAATATATCAATGATATTATACCCTTCTTCTTGAATGTGCAATCCGGTTCTGGAGGCATTAAATAAGTATTAAAAGAAAATAATCATAAAGCCAATCATATAAGTAAAATAATAAAATGAAATAAATAATAAAAATAATAATATTCTTAGACAATGAATGGTTACAAATAACTAAAAATATCCATGTTGCTTATCAGATCATTACAATATATATATTCAAAAAGACCTCATTGTATAGTGGTTAGAACATCTGCCTTCTGTATTCTTGATTTGAAATTTAAATCTGGGAATAAATATGATTTTTTTTCAGGTTTTAAAATGCTCCGACTATTATCATGAATCCAGATCTGTTTAATGATTAGTAAATAAGCACTTAGCTAGCCTTATCCATAGAGTAAGTTGAACCAATACTTGTAAAACCTGATAAATAATCTTTATCTTTCACTCCTTTTTTGGCAATAGGAGATTATTAATAATGAATTCTTCCATCTATAAAGGAATATTTAAGGGCTGTTTTATTTTTTATATATACACACACAGATATATGTATTTTTTTTAAAAATCTAAGTCAGTTTCAAAATTTTTAATATATCAATTGCAAGTGATATGTTTGCCTATTTCAATCGTCTACCATTAAATGTTGAATGTCTAGAAAATTTTAATCTTTTCCAAGTAATAACACACAAGTTAGTAGATAACAGGTTAATAGATTATACAATGTTTCGAGTAAATTCTCCACCTTCTTCAGGTGTTGCTGACCTTGCATCACTCTTTTTTTAACATGCTTATTACTGAAGTAATTTAATATGAACAAATATTTTTATATCATCTAGATGCACTTACTTAAATTTTTATTATTTATTATAATCTCTATCAAACTATAAATTACTATGATATTTCAGAAATTTATCTGAAATGCAAAAATGCAAAAAATAAACAAACCAAAAAATCCCAGAACATATATATAAATATAAAATACAGAATAAATGTATAAATATATAAAATCTAATATTTTTAAAACTTACAATTTAATTATCTTTTTAAACTTTAAAAAGAATAAAAATAGTAATTTAAAAGATATTTCACAAAGTTATCTTAAATTTATAAATTCCCTTTTTATGACACAACTTATCTCATCTTGAAATTTATTTTAATTAATTTTATAATACTTTATTGTTATTATTTTTTATCTAATAAAGTATTATTTAAGTTCAAAACAAAATTGATTAACTCCTACACAATATAAAACATTTTGAATTAAATACCATATCAATATATTTTTAATCATTATTTCATTATATTTTTCACATTATCTTTATAATCCTATAATTATCATATCGTATTTAAATGCAAATATATTATAAAATTTCCTATCAAATATATGTTATTTAATTCTAGTTTTTAATTTATTTTTGGGTTGTGACAATGTAATTAATTTTTCTATTATTGCTTTTACTTTCAATACACATAATTTTATATATATATATATATATTATTTAAACTTTTACTTTATATTTTATTATTATTAGATAATTTACTTTTAGTATGTTTTGTATAAAAATTTAATTTTAATATTAAGTTTACATTTTTATTTATGTATCTTATTATTTTTATTTTATTATAATTATTTTTATTAACTATAAAATTTGCATAAATTATTCTTGATGAGGTTTTTTATTATTATTAAGTTTATTTTTTCATTTACTTATTTTATTAATGCTTGTAAACTTATTTATTATATAGAGAAGATAATCATTAACATTTATTTCTTTATTATTTTATTTTGTAATATTTCTTGAACAAATTTTAAATGCTGTAATTATATGATTTGCGATTTTATTTTTTTATTTATTATATATATTCCAATGCATATGTCTAGAAGAATTAAATAGAAAATATTCAAATCACTCTCTGATCTGAGATTGGGGATATTTGGAAAAGCTTGTTAAGAGCTATTGGTAAGCTCATTATACAACATTTGCAATACAAGCTTTATAAATTAGGTCATGTGACATATGAGTTGATTTCTTTGTTATTTTATTTTTTACAGTTAAGGCTTTGGCAATTTTAAGTTAGATAGCTGGATTGAAAAACATATGGATGTCTGTTGGCTTAGCTAGGTATTTTAAATCTAATGCTTAAATATCCTAGCACCTCACTGAGGAAGCCAGTATCCTAAACTGGTCTGAGGTTGGGGATATTCTGAAAAGCTTGTTAAGAATTATTTGCAAGTTCATTATATAACATTTGTAATACAAGCTTGTTAAATTAGGTCATGTGACATACAACTTGATTTTTTTTAATATATATATTCAATAATTATTTTATTAATTATAATATTCATAAAATTAATATTATTATTTAATTATTTTTCTATTTTGAATTTTATATTATTCTTTATAACTCTATAATTGTGCTTTATGCACATGTAATGAAGCTATATAATTAATAATCCTAAATTAGCAGTCTGAGAATTTTCAGGAAATCTAAGTTCCCATAATGATAGCTCATTACTAAATGAGAGATGTTTGTGATAAAGCCTTATGTAAATTTATGCAAATTGCCTATAGCATCCATTTTTTGGAAATGCTGAAGCAAGCTTCTCTTCTGTTTATAGCTGTGGGAATTCTTACTACATAGTAAGTCTCTTTGACCTTGCATCTAGCATCATTTCTTTTGGTGCAGAGAAGTTGTTGATAGAAAGGTGTGGCCTGCAGTTTTTTTATGCTCTGCAAATATTGAGCTTCCTTTATTCTTGCTTTTAGTTATGTTATATAGATGTCTTTATATTATTTATATATTCATAAAATAATTCACAATTTTTTATTACCTGTAGATATCATAAAGTTATTATTGATATATTGTTTTTTAATAAAAGATAAGACAATATTTAGATTTATTAAAACATTTATATTCAAATTTTTGTAGCTATAAATATCAGCCAGATACTATTATTCTTACTAAGACTTTTTTATAATAGATATTATATATATATATATATATATATATATATATATATTATATCTATAGTCGGAAGAGCAGTCGTGTAGGGAAATATATTGTAACTGGAAGGCCTATCCAACCTCTTAAATCGGTTGTAACTATTTTCTGATGAGCATATTGCAGGAAGGAACTATCGATTGGCATTCCCCAAATGCAGATGTTATCCCACCTACAACAATATTTCCTGCTCATCAGAGGATGTAGTACCATAGAGACTGGAAGCATCTAGAAATTTATGTGTTTGGTTTCCCACATGATGCCACTACAGTTCCATCTCACTACAACCTTACTTATCATTGTCTGGTTATGCCAACATAACTCAGGAGGCACAAGATTCTTGTGAGCCAGTGCATAAATGGATGAATAATGTAAATGAAATTGACAAATGATATTATTTATTTTGAAACAACAATTTTATTTAACAACAATGTGAGTTAAAGTTTTTAAAGAAGGGGAAAAAAAGTTTGCAGACAGTCTCTATACCGGCTGTCTTCCTATCCAGGTGCACATGCTGGATGTTTTCTGATTGTTCCTGAGTGGGAATTGTCCTTCTAGGTCTGAAGCTCTCTCATCTACATAGATACATATCCATGTGTATAGCAGCAATTAATTTAGTTAGGTATCTTGAAGTATTTATTCTATCCAACCATCTTGAAGTATTTACTTTAATCCAGGTATTGAGAATTATGTGTTTTAATCCAGGAATCCCAAAGTATTTATTACAATCCAGGTATCTTGGAGTATTTATTTTAATCCAAGTCTCTTGAAGTACTTATTTTAATCCAGGTGTCGAGAAATATGCTTTAATCCAGGAATCCCAAAGTATTAATTTTTATTTTACATATCATTCATGTGTGGGCTTGAAACACTTATTTATCATATCAATACAATTTGAAGTCATTATTTGAAAGAAATTTATTATTACTAATATATTCAGTGTCAGTTTGAACCACTTATTTATCAGATCATTACATTTTGTAATTATTGTTTGGAAGAGATTTTTATAAATTTTATATTAAACTTTCAGATCCAGTGGACATTACATCATGACAATGATGGTCTTTTCATTGAGGTCCATTTCCCCAAGGGGTTTCTTTTATTGGCCATTAGTTTCTATTGTTTTTTCTTTCCTAACTGATATTTACTTATACATTTTGAAATACCCCAGGGCTAGCTTACTTTTAACTAATTAAAATAATCCTTTCCATTTTACAATAGCATTAATTAATTTATTGTACATTCTTTTTATCTTTAAATCTTTCAAGACTTTTTCTTAATATTTAGTTTTAAAACTTTTTCTTTTTTTTAATAAAAGTTTTTTTTAAAAAGTTATATAAAATTGCACAGATGAAAAATTATTAATTCTTAAAAAAGAAGTTTTTATCTGCGAATTTTTATTTTTAATTTTATTTATTAGAATGTAATGGCATGCATGCCCATTACAATATTATTATTTTGCTGTTGGAGTTTTTGGCTAAATTAAATGGCTAAGCCTATTAATATATGGAGTATCTGAATTAAGTTCAAGCCCATATGATTTTTCAGTTGGTGAGCTGACTTTAAAGACATCTTCTTCTTGACAGTTAACTATTAGATAAATGATTAGATTGAGTTGTTTTTTTTAATCTGGTGTCCTAGCTCCTCACTGAAGTGAGCCATAGCTTGAAATGAGTCTAGGATGGGGACAATCCTAGATAAAGATGATTTGAATGTCTTCTTTTGTAGTAGCATTTATCATAAAAAAAAAATTTAAAAAGCTTGTTTAGAGCTTATTAGCACGTTCTTAATTGGTACATATTTGTAAATGTAAGCTATATATGTAAGTCATGTGACATCCCGACTTTATATTATTACTATATGTATACACATAACGTATCTTAAGTAATTGATTGCACTGTGGAGTGGAGTATAGTTACTAATTTACATTTGTAAAGTTCTAAGATCGATTTCCGTTTGAAAGTTGCAACACTCAAATTTTTTTATTAACTTTCTACCAATAAAACTATTCGATTATTAATTTAGTTAAGTAATTAATTCAAATAATTAATACAAACTAAATATTTTTATTTTTTTAAAATACGTTTTTGAACCATATTTTATTGCTTTATATGCATTTGTATTTGTATATATATTATCAATATCAAATTTAGCAAAATAAATGTTTTTTTATACTTATTACATTGTTATAAAATTATTTAATTTAATAAGTAATATACTTAATCTAGATGTAATTAAAGGGATTTGAACTCAGACTTTCAAACTTCCTACAGTCATCGATTCCATCCAATATAACTGGTACACATGACCACATCTTTTTCACATATGTGTGGTCACATATATCGGCCATATTGGATGGAGTGGATGAGTGTAAGGAGCTTGAAAGTCTGGGTTCAAATCCCCTTTAATTAATTTAATAGGCTATAAATAATAACAATTCATATTTTGAAAACCATATTATAATATACTTTTAAAATGTCACATAATTTGCAATAATATTAATAATTCATATGATTTTATTATTAAATTAGTTTTATAATAAATAATAAATATAAAAACATTTAATTTGCTAAATTTGTTATTGTTAATAGGCATAAAAGTATAAATGCAGATAAAGCAATAAAGTATATTCTAAAAACATTAATGAAAAGATAAAAAAATTTATTCGATGCTGATTGTTTGGATAACTTAATTAATTAATATACGTTGTAAAATAAATATATTCACATATAAAAATAATTTTCAGAAACAAATTCAAGGCTTTAGTATCAATAATAGCTTAAGTGTTTCTTTGTCTATTACTTATATTAAAAAAATTGACTACGAATATTTTAATAAAACTAAATATCATCCTATATTCTATAATATATGTGGATGATTAACATAATGAAAAATAGAAAATTCAAATTGTAAAAAGAAATAAGTAGTATCAACTTTACGATTACTGTAATTTATAAAATTGTCATTAAATAAAATGTAAAAATAAATATTGATATATATATAATAAATTATGAAGTATTAACAAATTGGGGTTTAGGTATAGATAAAATAATTAGGGAAATATATTTATAAATCATATAGTTAGAACAATTAAGATATATTCAAAGTTCATGCAAAATAAAACTGAAATAGTGAAAAAGACCATTGTTATTGATTATTCTAGAAACATTAATAAAATAAGTGAAATAACATTAATATTTATAATAAAAACAAATCATGAAAACAATTTATACAATACTTATTGTAATTAGAGAGGATTTGAACACAAACTTTCAAGCTCTCTTCAACAATCCACTCCGAATTATATAACCAATACACATGATCATATATGCATGTGAGAAATATAAATGATCTCCAATATACATATATCAAGTTGAACCAGCATTCATCAGTTCGTCTACATCATCATCTCTCATATATATATATATATATATATATATATATATATATATATATATATATATATATATATATATATATATATATATATATATATTGTGCCATTACAATTTGGTCACTAGTCAAATTTATAGTAATGTGCATGTAAGAAAGTGTAAAACAAAATCATCATCACATTTTTATATAATCATAAATGAAGCTGTAGGGCATCCAAGTTTAAACCCTACAAGGTCCAGTTCTAAAAGCTTTAAACAGAGAAAGAATGGGTCAACAATTACATGCTTTACTTGTTTGTGTGTTGATAGAAAGGTAATACACACATTTAAACTATTTAATATTTAAATTTCCTGTTAAAAAGCAAAGTTATAATGCATACATATAGGCAATGTATGTGTAAATTATTTAATTGTTTTATATTTCAAATATTAAACATTTTAACTTTCTTTAAAACTAACCTATGCTTGATCAATTCTAATATTTTATTCTATGCTTTTATTTTGCTTTTCTTTAATTATAATTGGGATTTAAAAGTTACAGATTTAATTAAATAATTGGGTTATAATTACTAAGCTAGCAATTATATTATTTAAGGTTAGTTTATGAATGATTTGAAAGAATGCAGGATGTGTGTACATTACATACAAAAATTTACATTTCCTAAATATTGAAAGAAAAGGAAGTATTAAATCTGTCAAATTATTTTTTTTGTTTGTACAATTTTTTTTGTTAAAAGAGGAAATCTGTTTAATCAGATATCGATCTTTGTAGCAATTTTTTTTTGTAAATGATTGTTTCACTTTGGAAGCTTATAATGGGTCAGAGCTCTAAATTTTGAAATTGTCTTATCAAGATCTAAAGAAGGAAGCTCAAAGATTTGAAGTGTTACCTGGATGTTAAAAGAAGAAAAAAAAAAAGAAAAGAAAGGAAATAAGGATTGAGTCTATTTTTTTTTTTAAACAAAAGTGTCTGGAAAAAAGGATTAAACTTTTCAGTTGAAAAATACTTTGGTTGAAAATAAATTAGAGATCTAATTAAAACAAATTTGTCCAAAAATAGCAAGTGATGCTATCTCTGATTGGTTAAGGTAGCTAAAAATTGGATATAAAAAGCTGTCTTGAATTATTATTAAGATTATTGTGAATGATTCAGATTATTAAACTATCAAATTGAATGTTAAAAATATAAGAAATGGCGGGCTAGAAAAATTATATGTATGTCCCATTTGCTGGACCATCTGGGGAAGCTGCACATCACATAGGAAAGAAAAGATGTGTCTAAAATAATATTCTACACCTTTCAACTGACCAGAGAAATAAGATGTTTTTAATAGAAGGAAGAAAGCATTCACCTGCATTCAAAGAAGATGAATTAATCTACTGATAAATATTAATCATCAAGTCCAATTAATTGTTACAACAACTGATTTTAAACTCAAGAAAATTTACAAATGTGAAAACAACTGCTGTATTTCATCCACATGCTTGACAGGAAGAGAAGAAAAATTAATATAATGATTTCCAAATTATCCACTAAAGCAAATAACCTCAATAGAGTCACCATCATCAAATAGTTATACACCTCAAGAAAGAGATTGTTCCCAGTAAAACGGAAATGGTAGCTGCAGAAATATAAACCTTATACAAGACAAGTTTGAACCCTTGGAAATTCGCCACAAACAAAAGATCGGTAATATGACTTTTTATATCTATTTTCTTTATGATATCAGTCTTAAGAAACATTTTAGCAATAAAGTGGTATATTTTATTTAAAGAACCTTTAAAGACTATTCAGATCGATTAAAACAAGAATGTCTTACTAAAAATAACTTTGAGCTTCATAAATGATCTTGAATGTATGAAAATTATTTGTTTATTAATTTTACAATATTAATGTGTAAAACAATTTTTTTTTATGGTATTATGATTTTAGTTTTAACTAATATATTATTATTTTGGTTTTAAATAATATTTTGTTATCATGGGATAAAACACGCACATACATAATGATATTTTATATGTGTATAATTGCGATTGAATGTGGAATAACAAGTAGTGTTAGAATATTAGATTAGTTTGTTTCATTAAGTATAGCATTTCAGAGGTAGAAGAGAGGGGGGAGAAAATAATTTAAAACTTGTTTCTAAAACTTGCTCTTTCAATTCTACTAACATTTTTTTTTACATTCTATTTACATGTTGGATTTTTAAAGTATGTGTGCTAATGAGCAGATAATATTTTTTTCTTGAAATACTTTTCTCATGGAGTGAAAATCATGGTCAATGTGACGTCCAACTTAATACAAAATACATTTGAAGGGAAAGGGGGAAGAACTTAAAATTAATCTGAGGATTGTTATATAATCAATTATTATTATTATTATTCATGTCAATTTTCATATTTATCTAGAAATTTTTATGTATATGTTAGAAATGTAGTAATAAATATTAGTTTGTTTTATTAAACGAGGCGTATATATTTCATTAAGTGTAGTCTTTGTTAAGTGTGATTATTCATCATCATCAATGGTTGAATATTAGTTATTTAAGATATAAGTAAATATGCTAAAATTAAGCAATAATTATGAATTTCTTTATAAAATTTAGTTTTATGTTTAGGCTTAGTCCTAGAGCTGTAGTTGAAACCCTTGTCATTATTGTTATTATTATCATCATCATCATCGTCATCAACGTTTTAATTAATGAGCTGTTTAACTGTTTAAAGGCCATAAATAAATATTGATTTTATAATATTTAGTGATTTCTTAGTATTATTATAACCACATCCCATCATCTATTTCATGCAAGGATGAGTGAATTGCCATCCTAAATTATTTATATATAATCTGAGCTAGTAAACTTACAAAACTATTGAAACACATTTGTTATGCTAAGTAATATCTGAGAAATGATTTATGTCGAATATACTCCACTTTGGTTTAAAGATGTTTTACTTTTACCTAAATATTAGTGCTTATAGTGATATGGCTCAAAAAGCAAAATCTTCCATTTTATTATAAATAAAGTACCAAGAAGGGATTCAAACCCGGTACATGTGAAAGGTTATCAGATATAACCGTGTCTAGATTCAGATAATCTAGTGGCGCCCTGCTAGACCATATTCACTTAGTATTTGTTTAAACATGCACTTAACATCAAACCAAGAAATGAAAGGGGATAAGATCTACTGCCTGTATACCTGAGTTATATTTTATTGAATTACTAGTGTACTCACTTCACGTGATTTCCATATACCTGAGTTATAATACATTGCTATAATAATTTGCTTATAATTATAATTCTTGATAGTGTTATATTTTGAACCTTTACTTAGTTATTTCTATTTGAACTCATTTATTTATGTTACAATATATATATATATATATATATATATATATATATATATATATATATATATATATATATATATATATATATATATATATATATATATATATATATATATATATATATACACACAATCAGTGCTCAGTTTATATTAAGATAACAAATCTTCAAACTTTTAAGGGAACTTGAAAGTGTGTGTTCAAATCCCATCTAATTATTTCTAAAGTTTAGTATATACATTTTTCTTGCATTTAAATACTTATTGAATAAAATTAAAATGTAATAATAAATATAAAATGTAAAGTTGATATTAAAATAAATTGAATATAAAAAATTATATGTGTAATTTATTCTTTAAAAAATAATTGAATGATTTTGTTGCTCAAGATTTCATAAAAAGTTTGAGCATTGGAAGTCACTGGGGCACAGTCCATAGACTTTGAACTCCACACAGTCTGCAGTCTATCTTTACTCCATCTGTAATGGATGTTCATTCAATCTATAATAATAGAATAAAAAGTAAAAGTTTGTGTAAACTACATACAGTTGTAGTAATGCTACTTAAATGATGAAAGCACGACGTCTAAATATAGCCTTAATTGAAGAGGATTTGAATACATACTTACAAGCTCTTTCAGCTATTTACACCATCTTAAATAACCAATACCCATGACCACATACATGTGAAAAAGGTAAATGATCTCCAATAAATGTATTTTGTGTTAAACTGGCACTCATCAGTTGGTCCAGATCATAATATCCACATACATATATATATAGTCAACACTCAGTTTGAAAATTTACTTTCTTAATACAAACTAAGCACTGATTCTACATATGTGTGTGACATAGATGATGATCTGGGCAAACTGTTAAGTGCTAGTTCAGCATAAAATACATATATTCAAGATGATTGATCTTTTATATATGTATGTGGTCATATGTATTGGTTTTATAAGTTGGAATGGATAGTTGAAAGTCTGTGGTCTGTGTTTAAATCCCCTCTAATTCAGTATATGCATTATACTTGTATTCAAATATAGATTTAGTACATTTTTGATCCCCAGAATACCTTTTTCAAAGGCAAATATTACACTGCTTAACATGCAATGGGAGTTTAATGCTTCTTATTGTACCTGTTCATGTTACAAAACTCACCCAGTGTATCACTATTAGATATTTCTAGTTATTACTGAGTCTAATTATTAATTAACTATGATTCTCTTATTTTTGGTTTTTTAACATTTTGCTCTCTGTAAACCACTTTTACGTTTTTAGAGTAAAAATATAACTAAATATTATTTGACAGTCTAAAAATATAAATAATATAGTTTCTTTTTTTGACGTTATTATAAAAAAGCATATTGTTTTATCGTTTCTTTAATATTAATGCTCAATTTACCAAGGAAAAAATCATCCTAGTTTTTTTTACTGAATTATGTAAAATATTAATATTATTATTGTAATGTGTATATAGAATTAAAT
>JAQFVV010015032.1:0-21635 GCA_028023455.1 Epiperipatus broadwayi | reverse complement strand
ATATATATATATATATATATATATATATATATATATATATATATATATATATATATATATATATATATATATATATACAAAAAAATAAAGACTTATAAATCCAATAAATAATATAATATTTCAACCAGAGGACTGGTTTTCATCAGAAAGAAAACCAGTCCTCTGGTTGAAATATTATATTATTTATTGGATTTATAAGTCTTTATTTTGTTGTTTTATATATATATATATATATATATATATATATATATATATATATATATATATATATATATATATATATATATATATATATATATATATATTGTAACAAAATTAAAAGATGGTTCAAATAACTATTACCATACCTGAGTTGTCTACAATATATATAAGATCATAATATTTAAAATAATGTTGGATTTCTCAAGATATCCCACTATCAATAAGCAAATTATTAATAACAAGTATTATAACTCAGGTATATGAAATCACATGAGGTGAGTACACTAGTAATTCAATAAAATATCTCAGGTATACAGACAGTAGATCTTATCCACTTTCATTTCTTGGTTTGATGTTAAGTGCATGTTTAAACAAATACTAAGTGAATATGGTCTAGCAGGGCGCCACTAGATTATCTGAATCTAGACACGGTTATATGTAATAGCCTTTCACATATACCGGGTTTGAATCCCCTTTTTGGTACTTTATTTCTAATAAAAATGGGAGATTTTGCTTTTTGAGCCATATCACTATACACACTAATATTTAGGTAAAAGTAAAACATCTTTAAACCAAAGTGGAGTATATTAGACATAAATCATTTCTTAGATCTTAGCATAACAAATGTGTTTCAATATTTTTATAAGTTTACTAGCTCAGATTATATATAACTAATTTAGGATGGCAATTCACTCATCCTTGCATGAAATAGATGATGGGATGTGGTTATAATAATACTAAGAAATCACTAAATATTATAAAATTAATAGTTATTTATGGCCCTTTAAACAGTTAAACAGCTCATTAATTAAAATGTTGATGATGATGATGATGATAATAATAATAACGATAATGACAAGGGTTTCAACTACAGCTCTAGGACTAAGCCTAAACATAAAACTAATTTTATAAAGAAATTCATAATTATTGTTAATCTTAGCATATTTAATCATATCTTAAACAACTAATATTTAACCATTGATGATGATGAATGATCACACTTAACAAAGACTACACTTAATGAAATATATACACCTCATTTAATAAAACAAACTAATATTTATTACTGCACTTCTAACATATACATAAAATTTTCTAGACATACATGAAAATTGACATGAATAATAACAATAATAATAATTGATTATATAACAATCCTCAGATTAATTTCAAGTTCTTCCCCCTTTCCCTTCAAATGTATTTTGTATTAAGTTGGTTGTCACATTGACCATGATTTTCACTCCATGAGAAAAGTATTTCAAGAAAAAAATATTATCTGCTCATTAGCACACATACTTTATAAATCTAACATGTAAGTAGAATGTTAAAAAAAATGTTAATAGAATTGAAAGAGCAAGTTTTAGAAACAAGTTTTAAATTATTTTATCTCCCTCTCTTCTACCTCTGAAATGCTATACTTAACTTGAAACAAAATAATCTAATATTCTAATACTACTTGTTACTTCACATTCACTCGCAATTATACACATATAAAAATATTATTATGTGTGTGCGTGTTTTATCCCATAATAACAAAATATTATTTAAAACCATAATAATAATAATATATTAGTTAAAACTAAAATCATAATACCATAAAAAAAATTGTTTAAATGTTAATAGAATTGAAAGAGCAAGTTTTAGAAACAAGTTTTAAATTATTTTATCTCCCTCTCTTCTACCTCTGAAATGCTATACTTAACTTGAAACAAAATAATCTAATATTCTAATACTACTTGTTACTTCACATTCACTTGCAATTATACACATATAAAAATATTATTATGTATGTGCGTGTTTTATCCCATAATAACAAAATATTATTTAAAACCAAAATAATAATAATATATTAGTTAAAACTAAAATCATAATACCATAAAAAAAATTGTTTTACACATTAATATTTCATAACTGTAAAATTAATAAACAAATAATTTTGATACATTCAAGATGATTTATGAAGCTCAAAGGTATTATTAGTAAGACATTCTTGTTTTTAATCGATCTGAATAGTCTTTAAAAGTTCTTTAAATAAAATATACCACTTTATTGCTAAAATGTTTATTAAGACTCTGATATCATAAAGAAAATAGATATAAACACTCATATTACCGATCTTTTGTTTGTGGCGAATTTCCAAGGGTTCAAACTTGTCTTGTATAGTGTCTATATTACTGCAGCTACCATTTCCGTTTTACGTGGGAACAATCTCTTTCTTGAGGTGTATAACTATTTGATGATGATGACTCTATTGAGGTTATTTGCTTTAGTGGACAATTTGGAAATCATTATATTAATTTTTCTTCTCTTCCTGTCAAGCATGATTCTTTTAGTGGATGAAATACAGCAGTTGTTTTCACATTTATAAATTTTCTTGAGTTTAAAATCAGTTGTTGGAACAATTAATTGGACTTGATGATTAATATTTATCGGTAGATTAATTCATCTTTCATCGAATGCAGGTGAATGCTTTCTTCCTTCTATTGAAAACATCTTATTTCTCTGGTCAGTTGAAAGGTGTAGAATATTATTTTAGACAAAACATCTTTTCTTTCCTATATGATGTGCAGCTTCCCCAGATGGTCCGGAAAAGATGGGACATACATATAATTTTTCTAGCCAGTCATTTCTTATATTTTCAACATTCAATTTAATAGTCTAATAATCTGAATCATAATCACAATAATAATAATAATTCCAGACAGCTTTTTATATCCAATTTTTAGCTAACTTAACCAATCAGAGATAGCATCACTTGCTATTTTTGGACAAATTCGTTTTAATTAGATCTCTAATTTTTTTTCAACTAAATTATTTTTCAACTGAAAAGTTTAATCCTTTTTCCAGACACTTTTGTTTAAAAAAAAAAAAAAAAAAGACTTAATCCTTTTTTTTTTTTTTACACCTAGGTAACATTTCAAATTTTTGAGCTTCCTTCTTTAGATCTTAAGATAAGACAATTTCAAAATTAGAGTTCCCACCCAGATTAAGCTCCCAAAGTGACAAACAATCATTTACAAAAACAAAATTGCTACAAAAATAGCTATCTGATTCAACAGATTTCCTCTTTTAACATAAAATTGTACAAAAAAAATAATTTGACAGATTTAACCCTTCCTTTTCTTTCAATATTTAATAAATGTAAATTTCTGTATGTAATGTACACACATACTTCATTATTTCAAATCATTCATAAACTAACATTAAATAATATAATTGCTAGCTTAGTAATTATAACCCTATTATTTAATTAAATCTGTAACTTTTAAATCCCAATTACAATTATAGAAAAGCAAAATAGAAGCATAGAATAAGATATTAGAATTGATCAAGCATAGGTTAGTTTTAAAGAAAGTTAAAATGTTGAATAGTTGAAATATAAAACAATTAAATAACTTACACATACACTGCCTATACGTATGCATTATAACTTTTCTTTTTAACAGAAAATTTAAATATTAAATGTGTGTGCTGCTCTTTTTGAGATTTATTAACACACAAACAAGTAAAGCATATAATTGCTGTCCCACTCTCTTTCTGTCTAAAGCGTTTAAAATTTTGATCTGGTAGGGTTTGAACTTGGATGCCCTACAGCTTTTTTTATGGTTATATAAAAATGTGATGATGATTTTGGTTTTACATTTCCTCACATGCACATTACTATAAATTTAGCTAGTGACTAAATTGTAATGGCACAATATATATATATATATATATATATGTGCCATTACATTTATATATACATACTATATATATACATACATATATATATATATATATGTAATATACAAATCAATATATATATATCAAAATACAGTACAATTTATATAAATTATATTCTTTTAGAAGTACTTTCGACTATACACTTTGTAGTCTTTATCTACTATATAACTTTGAATAATCAAAACGAGACAACTCTTAACAATACCCATAGTTCAATTCAGATTTCCCACAATTCTGTTATCTTAACATTTGATGACTGGCGATTCATTAACATTTGACGATTTCTTGAAATCAACATAGCCTCTTTTATTTTACGTTTATTATGACAATGTTCAATTTGAATAATTTTCATATTTTTATAATCAAATTTAAATCCATATTGACAAGATTTATTATGATCAAATATAACAGATGATGAAGGTTTATTTACATCTGTTCCATATTGATTCTCTTTTTGAATTCTATTATATAAAAGCATATGTTCTTTTATTCTCTTCTCAAATGTACACTTAGATTCACCAATGTATTGTACGCCGCATTCACATATCAATCTATATATAATAGAATTTTGATTAAACTTTGAATTTTGAATTTTAGAATTATTAAGCAATCTATTTATGTTATTTGTAGAGAAAAAAGCAATATGACACAAACCATTATAAATTTTCCTAATAAACTTACCTGCTCATCTGATAAAAATGGCATTGAAATCCATTTCATTTTGATATTTTTATTTTTAATTTTATTATAGTGTTGATTTCTTTTAAATTCTTTAATAATATTAGCAATAGCATTTTTATAATAGCCAATTTTTAACAAGTCATTAACAAATAAATGTACATTTTTAATTTTATCACTAGAATATTTGCATAATTTTTCATTTCGAAATAAGAATGATTTCAATCCAGACAGCTTATGACACATAGATACATGTGATTCATATGGAATAAAACCTCTAGTTTCAATTGGTTTAATTAACATAAGATAATCCAAACTGTAATCATTAAGAATAACTTGAACATCCAAGAATTTTATGGAATTGTATTTCTCTTTAGTTATAACCCATTTTATATCCTTAATCTCATTTAATTCATTAAATAAATTGATTATTAATTCTTGTTTTCCACAAATAAAAACATCATCCACATATCTATGATATACTTTAATTTCTTGATATTTCAATTGTTTTAAAATTTTACTTTCATATGTTGATATAACAAAATTACAAATTTGAGCAACAGCAGGAAGACCCATTAGCCAACCAAAATTCATTTTATAATATTCATTATTAAAATTAACATAAATATTTTTATCAATAAACTGCAATCCTTTTATAATAAAATTTATAATATCAGACTTTACATTTTTTGAAACAAGAGCATTATAAATAATATTAATTGACTCTATTCTATCTATTGATCCATACATTTCATTTATATCAAAAGTACAAATTGTGTCATGTAAATCTATATTTATATTCTTAATTTTATCTACAAAATCAAACGATGATGAAATAGTATATATATATATATATATATAGTGAACATGCTAATAGCTCTTAACAAGCTTTTCTGATTATCTCTATCCTCAGACTGGTTTCAACAAGCTTTTCTGATTATCTCTATCCTCAGACTGGTTTCTAGCTCTGGCTGTCATCAGTCATGTATATGACTTGATTTCCTTGCAACATATAGTGTATTAATTTTGAGATCAAATATGGTACTGACATTAAATTTATACAATAGAGCTATTTCACATCATTTGGTTAGTACTTTTTCTCTTTTTTGGTTAGTAATTGTAGCTTCTCTATTTTTAAATAAAAACCCATTATTTTTTGTAGAAAGTAAGAGTTGTAACACTATTACATAAAAATTTTTAAACTACCTTTTTATTTACTACTGATTGAGATACAAATTTGGAGCCATATGTAGTATGATTAGAGAATAATATATTGCAGTATTTTTTATTATGGGAAATTAAGATTTCTTTTAAAATAAATTAGATATATGTTCAGGTCTGGCTTAATATTATGAACTGTATTCCTGTAGACCAGAGATATCTGAGTGAGATAGTATATTAAGACTTTAATCACTATTTAAAAACCTAATGTATTTAATATATATTTGCTATCAAACAGTTATTTTCAGGGATAATTTTTACTTTTATTTAGTTGTAATAAAGTTAATACGTGAGAAAAGCTAAATTTTACATACACTGTAAAGAAAAAAAAAAACGATTTTATTCTTTATTTCACATTTTTGATTCATTGATTTATTCTTTCTTTTTATTTTAATTGTTCAGTTTATTATACTAAAGTACAAGTATTTATAAATTCCATATGAGTAAACCCATGTACCACATATTAAGAAAGCATGATATGTTTTTATAAAAGATACATTGACTGATTTATCTATATGTAATTAACAATACAATTGTACCATTGAATATTTCAGCTGGATCATATTTGCCATTACTTGGTTAGTAAATATTATTATTGTTTTGTTTTTTTTTTTAAAAAAAAAATCAAAACATTATAAAACAACCCATATGACAAAGTAATAAAACCAGAAATAGAAATATTCAAAATATGAAAATTGGTATGAGTTGAGGGGAGGATGATAATGGATGATGAGAAAATCACTATAAAATCAACAGATATTTTGAATAACGGGTTTCAATTTTTTTTTTCCTAATAGTAAATAATATTTGTATCTTCATCACATTTGAGATTCAGTCTGGTTTTTAAAAGCTTTTAATAATTTCTCCGATTTTTTTTTTTTTTTTTTTGACGCTTAATCATTATTTGCAATTTATTTTATAGAAATTTATATCCAAATATAGAGTTTGTGACAAATATTTTGAGTCTCATTTATATAATAAATAGAACATTTAATGTTCTTTTATACTGTCTAAGATCAAACTGATTAAGGAGCTGCAATTAAGTTTATTAAGCATATATTTAAAATGAATCCCATAATAATCAACTCATTTTTACCTTTTTTGCCTGAAGGTTTATGATGCCAGCACATTAGATGTGATAATATGTTAGACTATTTCCATCATCTATCAGGAAATGTTGAATGCATAGAATATTTTAAATTTTATTTAAACTTTTCAAATACAAACAACTTGTTAGTAATAATGTCCAAATAGACAACACTGGTTAGTAATGACACAGAAAACATTCTAAATTTCTTATGTAATGCAAGAGTCGATAGTTGGAGAACCGATGAACATTTATATCATCTCTCAATAAGGCCTCATTTGCTATCTGAATAATCTTCTTATCTCTTTTGAAGAAAATACGAGGTTTTAATTACAAACACTTAGTAATAATCTCTACCAATTTACATAAGAAAGTTAAATGATTTTCTACTTTAGCCAGTTTTAGATATAATTTTTCATAATGTTTAAATTTCAATATAGCATCCAGTCCACACCAAGTACTTAGTATCTGCCTGAAAGCTTGTGATGATGATATATTAGATGACATAATATGTTGGACTATTTTTATCATTTATCAATAGATGTTGAGTGTATAGAAAATTTTAAACTTTATTTAAACTTTTCAAATATAGACAACAAAGGTGTTTTTATTTGTGTGTTATTACTAACAATTTGTTTGTATTTGAAAAGTTTAAATAAAGTTTAAAATTTTCTACACATTCAACATTTACTGATAGTTGATGGAAATAGTCCAGCATATTATCACATCTCATTTCTACATTTTGTGGAATTACATCATCACAATGTAAAGTGTAGATGTGTTTTTTGGATGTTATTATTGATTAAGATCACAATTTAACAGTAAAATTATAAGCGAATTTTAAAAGAGTTATTCAAATTAACAACAGGCAATCAAGAAGAAATAGTTTTTAACAATAAAATAAATGTAAATAGTATGGAAATTGGAAAAACTCTTATGTTATAGTGTGACTATAGATGATAACTCCTAAAGGTTTTTGGATTGAAACTTAACTTCTAGTGTTGAAATTTCTGAAGTCTTTCTGAGTAGTTATTTAAATAAGTTTAAAAAAGAGAACTATTAAAAATATTTAAGGGAGGATGCTTTACATACAATATTATTTTTAAATGATAAGAGGGTAAAAAAATATCAAGAAGTTGATTGCAAAATAGTAATGACAAGAAAATGAAAAACTATATTATTGAAATATAGCACTATATGTATAGAAACTAAATTATGAAGTTGATCAACTTTGAGATGAGTGATTTGAAATCAGGAAATAGAGAAAGAGTGGCATTTCAAGTAAATATATGGTTTAGTTTTTATATTTAATAATTAGAATAAAACATTAGATGTGAAATATTCAAAATAAGATGATGGAAATGAATATGCGGCAATTGAGAAAGAAGAAAAGCTATGTATAGCTGAGATAAAAAATTGCAATATGCAAATACTTAATTAGATATCGTAGTTGAATTTGTAAGGCTTTAGAAGTTATGGGTTTGACAGAATAAATTGAAAATCCCAGCAGGATAGATATTAGATTTTTATAAAAGTTATTTTTATGGAAAAATAGTTAGTGCAATGTAGTTTCTAAAGAACTTTTTCTTGTAGCTAAAGTATTGCTGCATATCTTAAAAGATCACACAGGATTATGTATGAATAATAATATGAATTGAGAAAAATGAAATAAAATTGTATCTAGAATGACTAAGATTCTTGTATTAAAAGGGTGAGGGGATGATGTTTATTTAATTTTGAAAAAAAAAAAAAGTATTTAGTACAGTGTATTGATTTATGATGGATATTTTGAAAGGGAATGGCATAAATTGTAAAGAGAGACTATTGTTAAAGATGAGAAAAATATAATCATATGATTAATGATAAATACATCAGGAAAGATAATCATAAGTGAATGCTTATGATATAAATGATGTTTATCTTTAAAATGTTGTTTAAATATGGTGAGAATTATCAGATCTAATTTATATAAAGAATCTAACAAGTGATAAATAATGATGACAATTGCAAGTAAGAAAGTTGGAATTTTAATAAATGCAACTTGAATTAAAATAAGTTAACATGTGGAGGAAAAAAATATTTGTCCATAACACATAAAACAAGATAGAGTATTTGAATTCTAAAAGAAAAGGTATGGCAAAACTTAATATTATAAATGATTTTATCATGATTATAATGGATTAGGTCATTAATTAGCATGTGTATATATTATTATTATTATTATTATTATTATTATTATTATTATTATTATTATTATTAATAATAATAATAATAATAATAATAATAATAATAATAATAATAATTAATTCTATGTAACTACTATATGTAACAATTTGTATCCTACTCTATGTAACTAATTGTATGTACCTCTTGATTGCTTAATAAAATCCTTTGAAGAGTAATAATAATAATAATGATGATGATGATAATAGTAGTAGTGATAGTGGTGGAGGGCGGTACTGGATTTTTTAACCATGTAGGGTGATGTACTGTTTGGATTTTTATGTCTGTTTAGCATTAGCATTGGTATTATTTTCACATATAACTTTGTTAGATGGTTTAAAGATTTAAATTACTATTGTTTAGTTTATCTTTATATAATAGTAGTAAACATGTTTGTTTGATAGCAAAGTTGTGTATCAATATTTACGATCTAATAGTGTTTAGTTTGAAAGTGGTATCATTTTGAGGCTGGCTATTTTAAAATATGGACTGTAATGTATTTATTTCAGAGAGATCAGTGCTGGATTTCTTAACCGTATGGTGTGATTTAAGATTTCAATATTTATTTCAGTTTAGTGTTTACATTGGGATTATATACTGTGTATATAGATAAAACTTTTTGTCTCAAAGCAAATTGAAAGTGTAAACAATGGAATATTATGACTAAGCAATAACATTTGAATATTTTTGACAAATGGTTTGCTATTATATATTTTATTGTCACAATAAAAATGAGAGCCCACCTGTTTGCTATTCTCATTCATGATATGAATTTAAATGAAGTTTTTTATTTGTCAGGCTTAGGATTTTTTTTGTTCTGGATGCTGTATTATAACCAAACTAGCTAATTATCCAGTTGTAAGTGTTGAATAGATGTCTTGCTATACCTACCCATTATAAAAATAAACAATACCTTCATCAAAAAAATCAATTCATTGTACTCTAGACTATTCTGGGGTGCAGGAGTGGTTGTCATTAGTCTAGCGAGGATGCAATACCCCTGCAATTATGTTGACCTCTCCTCCCAATCCATGCATGCCCTACTTCTTCAAAGAGCATTTAACTTAGTTTGTTCCATGATCACCATCTTTGGCTATGAAGTGGTGATAGGGGATGTTCTTGTCATGGACCATCTACCACCTCAAAAATGATTGGTTAAATAGCCTCACTGCTGACATAAGTAAACACATTACATTGAACAAAATGGCTTTTGATAATAAACTCATACTGTGGCAGGCATACCAACTACTTAATCCTGACATCACATCTCACGGTTCCTTAGGACTGACTAATAAGAAACTAATCACCAAGTTTAAATTTTGGATGATGGGGTCAAAATTCTTGGATTTTTCCATCAAGCTAAATTTAGATGCAATTCCAACAAACCTTTTCTTGAATCTCAAATGCGGAATCTGTAAAATTGACCCCATATGCCCTCTATGTAATAGATCAGAGGAGTCAATGAAGCACTTAATTCAATCTTGTCTTGGACTACTTAGATATTAAGGGAGGTGATTAATGTGCATGCTATGATCAACTATGACCTAATTACATCAATCACAAAATGCATGGCCACAGTAACATTTGGCCTGATAAGGTTATTCCTCTTTGTCATCTAGACAATATGGGTCAACCATTGTAGAATTGTCTTCTCTTTCAGAAAACTAAAAAATGATTCAATATTCATATCTAAGTTGCTCAAGATTAAGAAACAGGATGAGCTGTATGCATCCAAAAGAATACTGGAGGAAACTTTGTCACTCTTTAAATTCCAGCATATGGATGAGTAATCCCTGGAGAGCTTTATGCTTTCTCGAACCAATAGAATCTACTCCCCATTTTGTTGCTTTCCTTTTATTCACACTATATACACCACATAACCTTACCTCCAGCCATACTCTGGCCTATATCTCGAAGTCACATTATTTTTGAAATTAAATTTTAAGAAATCAAAATTTATCCTTATTCTCTGCACATCACACCAACTGCAACAACTATCCCAGTGACTGTCTTTGGAATAATAACCGAAGAGATAATACTTTGAACTCTTCTATTGTTCAGGGAGAGCAATCCCATGAACTTTCACTTAATTTGTTGCATCACTCTTAAAAATCCTACCCTCTTCCCTGACATCTATATTACCATTTGCTATTTTATTGTGACATTACTGCCATTGCTTAATTTTAGAGAAATCAATGTAAAAACTTTATTATAATTCAACCCTATGTACACCTTGAATTTAAAGTAAAGTGCATTTTAGATGTCTTGCTATTTTTAGCTGAATGGATAACAAATCCTCAAATTCTTATTACTTGATATTTGGAAAATTTGGTAGTAAGGTTTTCTCTGCTCTCCCATTAAAGGCTGCTAGAGAGACATTAGTTCCAGACTAGATTTGTAAGAGCTATTTACCTATCTTTTTTATATGTATTCAACACAAATTATTTACAATTCTTATAAAAGATTTTACTGACTGTTTTGAATTTTATATTGACCCAGTGATTTATATTAAAAAAAGGTAATTACTTATTTTTTATAACATGCACTCTTATTTTTGTTTTGGCTATAATTGAATTTTAATTCCTAAACTATTCCTTGATTTGCATATCGAATTTACAGTATTTTTGTTTATAGATTTTTTTTTTTTTTTTTTTAAATCGTCTTTCAATTTTAATGTAAATAGATTTTTTTTAAAAAAAAACATGTTCGAGATAATGAATAGGAAATCAAAGTTTCAAAAAAAAAGTGCATTTTAAATTTACTACTTTTAGAACTATTTTTTATCCTTTCAAGAAATATAATTTTTTGTTGTTGTTTTATTTGTTGTATATGCCCCCCCCCCCCTTCTTTTTTTTTATATTTTAAAAGATAATTGCTGCATGTTTGTTTAACATTATTTCTGATCAATCTAGTTAGTAATTTATTATCGATTTTATATAGAAAGCTATTTTCTGTTGAATCGGAAAGATTTCTAAGTTCAAATTTACTCTGTATAGCAACAATTTTAAGAATATAAGATAAAAATAGGAAATTGTTAAAAAATATTTAAAAGAAGATAAGACTTTGAAATTAAAAAAATACTGGGTTAATGTGAACATGCATTTTGACAAGTAACTTATTATTAGGAATGCATAAAATATTACCTTGAAAATGAAATATTGTTGTTATAGTCATAGGTACTGTGGTATTAGAGCTTCGACATGAAGAATTATAATTGTTTAATCATTAAATTAATTAGGTTATTAAATCAAAAACATATTTTACAATCTACATAAAAAAATAAAAAAAACATTTACCAAAAAAAAAGTACGAAAAGCATTAATGTGAAGAATAGTTAAAATGAGTTTTTAAATCAAATTGAGTGTGTGTTTGCACGTGCATATTCTGCATAATCTATTTTAATACATTGTACAGGCTTACACCAGCATTTATATAGGTAATATATGCAGGTTCCGAACTCAGACTTTCATACGACCTACAACTCTCAGTGCCATCTTATATTGCTGACTCACCTGATCACACACATGTTGAAAAGATAAATAATCACCAATATACGTATTTCGTAGACATATTATATTTTTACAATGATTTGTTAAGCAATATATTTTAATGCAATATCTAATAATGACAACAAATTAAATTATCTTAAAAGCATTTGATAATACAACTGCCACTTTTTATTGTAGCACTTTCTAGTGTATGCTTAAGTAATCTGTGATTACCTTGTAAGAGTATAAAATCTGTATTTTTAATATTTAAATTTCCATACTCATTGATAAGGATGATAGCCAGAAAATGGTTTGATAATCAAAATAAAGATAGTAGTCACTGTTTAGTCAAATTTACTCTAGATGGCAGTAGAATGGAGAACTAGTTTTATATTATTCAGTTAGTAAATTTTATATTTCTTTCTCCAAAGTTTCTGTTTTTTCAACCTTTGCATCTGTCATACGTTCTTCCATCACTTTTTAATCATTTCATGAGTGTATTTTATAATCTTCACAAACATATGTTGTATATATATATTTGCATAATTTCAATTTTTTAAAATATATCCTTATCAACAATGTTTTTTTTTTCCAATATTTTTATTTTATGTTTTTATTTTGCTATGAATTGCTGTTTTAACATTCTCATTTTAACCAATGTAATTTTTTCTACATCATTCTTTTTAGTGATCATTTTTTATTTTGATGAATTTTATTTGTCTCAATACCAATACATTTATATTTCCTTGCACACTGCTGAAGATTTTTTTAAAATTTGTTTTAAAATTATGACACTAGATGGCATATTAGAGAATGCTTATAATCTTGTTTTGCCTATATGATTTTCATTGTGAGAAGAATGATATTATAGTCAAATCTTGATTAGTAAGTGTAGGAAGATTTTGTTCAACCTTAGTTTTTCAGGATAATTGTCATTAGTATTTTTATATGTATAGTATTTTGTTCATTTATATAGCAACATTATGCTTTCCAGAAGCAGCAAATTTTCTTTAATCATTATGGCGACCATTTATTATAATGCTTAATTAATTAATCTTTATGGTAACCATTTACTGTAATGCCTAATTAACCTTTTAACTGCTAATTATATTATTGGCCCAAGTCAGGTAAAAATCAAGGCTTTTAATTGGCCAACTCACAAACTGAAGACAAAGTCAATTGTCAAAATATTTTCAACCTTTAATATCATATTCACTTTAGATTCGTTTATAAAAAGTATATTAATAATTTGTCAGGTTATGAAAGTGAACGAAAGTTCTTTCAAAAATAAATTTCTATTTATTTATTATAGAAATATTTCATTTCGGCAAATTTAAAAGTAAACATAGTAACGAATAAGCAAGAGTTTGCTGACGTAAATGTTTTTTTTTCCAGTTTTACGTTACGAAAAAGAAAATTTTTTTTTTGCTAAAATCCTAAATATTTTTACTAAAATCTTCAATATTTTTCTAAAATAATTTTGTTTTTTAGCATTATTTTACTAAAATGACTCATAATTTCTCAAAAAATACTTTATAATAGTCTAAAAACACTTATTTATCATATTTGAAATGAAAATCTTAGCGTTCTCCTTTTTTTCTTTGATTAGGCGGTTTCTTTGTTCTTTCCAGCCAATCAGAATGTCTTTGACAGCTGAGACCCAATCAGCGACAAGCTTCCTTCTTTGTTTAGCTTCACAGGCGTTTTATTGATTTTTTTACTTGTAAAATAATTCAAGAGATGGCAGCATCTTACAGAACTTTTAAAAAACTAACGAATGACTGTAAAACGGTTATCCTAGCATTAAAAATTACGGAGTTAGAGTGACGTCAATCGTCGATGAAAGGTCTCGTAAGCATCATCAGAAGAGTTAATATTGATACTAGATGACAGTCTATCTTGCCCATCTGTACACACTTAAATTCTGACTTATTTTGGATCTAAAGTACTTATATCTCTAATTGACCATTTAAATCTTATATTATCAATTTGTTAACTTAGATTCAAAAACTCCATAGAGTTTGAATTCAAAACAACTTTCTTGTAATTCATATAGATATGATATCAGGCCAGTAATTGTATATTATAGTAATATTAGTTTTATATTGACTGTGGACATTTTTCATCTTATAAATGAAAAGAATTAATTACATTTCTAAAATACATTTTAAATACTGGTATAAGCTGAAAAATAATGTATTGTTATGTTGGTACAAATACAGTAAATAATAATATATTACTTCTCTATAGTTAAGTGTGTTTATTATGTTATATACACAATGTAAATATATTATGTGGAGGCTGACCAGCAATGAGATATAAATAATTCTGGAGAAATTCCATTCACAGAATCATCATAAATCAATATTCAAGCCATACATATATTTGGATGACGGACAACCCACAAAAAAAAAAATGATCAAACCTACTCTGGTAAAATCCCTTTTTTTTTTTTTTTTACACCAGAGACCCTTGAAGTTTAAATTAAAGAGTAACCCAACTGCTTCATAATAAAATATAGTGATCTATTCTATGGTTAGTGATTGACTACATATATATTCCCCCCAAAAAAATTTTACATAGCTATAAGAAATAATTTGAAAATTCACGGTCCCTATTCATTTAAAAATCAGTACCCATCATTACCTTTTGTTTTCTAAGACCATTTTAAATTTTTCCTGGATCTGGAGGTACCTGGTGGTAGGGCTTTAAACTCCGGGCATTATATGTTTGCCTGATTCCCTTATCTTCCTGAATGAGAAATGTCTTTTCTTCACAAAGCTTTATCTTGAAGGGCGGACAATATAATGGAGAGAATTTTCTACACTGATTCTGCCATGATTTCCCAACATCTTGTATGTGTTGCCACACATGGTCAACTACTTGGAAATCAAATGGTTGTATGCCCCTCTTTCTTTGTTTCTCTGCAGTTCTCTTTAAGTGTTCCAAGGCTTCCATCTGGTCTCCTTTGTCAATTCTCTTCCTCTCTGTTGATAGTGGGGTTTTCATATTCTGGAAGCCATGACCAACATGAAAGTAGATTGGTGTAAAGTTAGTAGCCTGATTATCTTTACAGTTGATCGGCTTTATCCAACTCTCACGCTTATCTTTCACATTCTCACTTATTTCATCAAAACATTTTCCAGAATCCTCAATGCTAGCTTTAACAATATCCATTGTTGTTGTAGCTTTCATACAAGTCATCAAGCACTTATTGCTAGGTTCAGGTCCCTTTCCATCCATACACCACATGACGGTAGGCAAAAGATCACTTTTAAATTTGCACTGAAGAGCAACATCTTTATGAATATAATCATTAACATCATTTAACCTTTTTATTGTGGTTAGGGGTTTAGCAACAAATAATGCCTTGGCTTTGATGGATTTAGATAGAGGTGAGGGCTTTCCCATACCTGCAGCATTTTGGACAATCACTCTGGACTCATACTCTAAACCTTCAGTTAAACCTGTTACAGTGTAGTAAGTTTCACTTATTTCAAAACCAACATTGAATGTAACCCATCTTAAACTAATATTATCACGTCTTCCAATTACATAATTACACATGGAAATGCCATCATCCTCCTCAAGTTCATCCCGTTTGATTGTAATTGCAGTTTTATTACAACTGATTATCTGTGGAGTCATTGAAGCTTTTGGTTTGACTAGATCTTTGACTTCTGCTGTTATGCTGTTATCATCCATGGAATAACTACATTTTACTACATCATCCATAACCTTATTAGTGATTGCTATTCTTTTTTGATCGTCAGCAATGAGGTTGTATTTCTCTTCCTCTGGTAGCGTCTGTGTTTCTTTCTGCCATTCTACCATATCTTTTTCACTGAAAGTTTCACACACTAATTCAGCACTTTCATACACTAATTCAGCACTTTGGAGTTCCCTAACTTCCACCTCTGGTAATACCTGAACAGATTCAACAGGTGGTTTTTGAATTGCTACTTGGGATACTGTCTCAATATTTCCCAGTTGATCAGGTTGCAAGTCCCTTATTTCCTCCTGCTGCCCTTGTACATTCTGCACTTACTTTTGGATGGTCTTGTAGTTCCCCTGTGGAGTATCATCTACTCTTTTATTTTCTCAGACCCCTTTCTGCATTCCTTTTTAAACTCCTCCCTCTCTGTTCGACCTTTTTCCCACCAGTCATCCATCTTTCTCAGAGTTTCCTTTGCTTTCTTATTGCATTCAATCATTATCTCTGTTATCCTAGAAAATTCACTCTTCATCTCTTCTGCTCTCTTACTGTTTTCCTCTTCTCTCTTACTGTTTTCCTCTTTACGCTGTATATTCATGGTTAACAGCAGCTGGTATAGGTCTCGAATTGTCACCTCCATTTTTTTCTTGTACTATAATAATCTATTGCTTTCTACAACTATCTCTTCATCTAAACAATATTCTCTTTATACTACTACTTTAAATTTTCATAAAAGGTTATACCTTCCCCCTCTCTGATCTCCTATGCATCTCCATCTTTTTCCCCATCATTCCCACATGCTGCCTGCTCCTTTCCTTATATTTAGCCTAAGTCCATGCCTGCCTATCTACTATTCAACTGACACAATATCACATGTACCATAAAAACAAATCAAAACAAATTTGTATATAGATATATATAAAAAGTATTAAAAAAAATTTCTCTTACCCTCTTAAAACCAGTCACTGCCCCCTTTGTTTACAGGTTGCTTGTTCTGCTGTGCCCAGAAAACTGCTAAGATCTAAAAATGACAACTTTCACATAATCATCACACTCTATTACTCCAATGTCACCCCCCTTTTGTTTATATCCACATCAGTCTATGTCTCCCATCATCATCAATCTACACCCCACAGTAATATCCACAATGATTATTGGAATCCTGGCTGATGACAAAATTTATTTAGAGTAAACCAAAAAAAAAATTCTTTTTCAAAAGATTATCTCTGGGTGCCATGTCACCAACCACAATCCATAAAACATCAAAACCCATGTAAAAGGCTTGAGAAACAATCTCTATATTTTATGGAAGTGAGTGAATAAATACAATTGCCTCATATTGGCATTAAACCTGAAAATTATCTCTACATATTTTACATAAAAAATTTTAAATCAAAATCATGGCTCAGGTGCTCAGGGTGTGTGAGTTTATATAATCGTAGCCCCATGTTGGGCGCCAAGCCTGGAAAAAATATATACCACCCTGTAACGTTCAGAATCGTATGATTAGCCAACAAGATTCAGAGACCTAGCAAAAGTACTTCAAACCCAGTATGTTCGGGATATGGTAGTCGCGGAACAGTACTAAGCTTTAACCTATTTGCCAGTGCTCCAAAATCTCCACTATCCAACCAACGCTCCTGATGCTACTAATGGTTATCATTTTTCTTCGGTCCCGGTGGTCAGGGTAGAAACAAGGACTCTCAATTCAAACCTAGCCTATCATGCACTAGACTTTATTAATTTAATCTCAGATATTCACTAAATACTATGATATAGCTTAAACTATTATTATTAATATTTCATAGGTTTTGAATACATACATATGATTTAATCAAGTGTGGATATAGATGAGTGGATATGATGAACCAGGGAATGACATGACAACGGTATAGATATATACAATTTATTAATACAATTAGAAAATATAATTAATAACAATCATGTTTGGATCTAATCATGATCCATGTATGGGATTACATTTTTTTTTAAACCAAAAAAAATAAAAATTACAATGTTGATGATCAATAGTGATAATAGTACATAATTTCAATATCACCAGAATAAATATATGATTTTACAAAGAGGTCACTTGTCAATAATGACAATTAAGGTTGTGAAATATATAAAATAATAATTACAATAATGAACCTCAGTATTAGATGTGTGTGTGTACATTACAATGAAATCATACTGGATTCCATGACAATAACAATTGTGATTCGATACAAAAAAAATTAATTAACTAAAAAATGATAGTTACACGCACAGTAAATAATCAGTATTATACTGTGTGCCAGCATAAAACGAAATTTTATATTGAGAGTGATAATATTTTATCAAGAAATATGCCACTATAAAATTAATATGCCAATTTTTGAGAGCAAACACAATACTTGCTTATATTAAGCTAGAGGCCAAATGAATATATATATAATAAATTTATGTGTGTGTTTACATACATAGGGGAAGTAGAGTATATATGTATTTGTCATTATAATATTTTATTGTTAGTCTTCTCAGCAGGAGTTATGGACAAAATCATAATTTTATTACCCTTTATTATTAATAATTATATGAAAAATATGGCTTATCTATTTCCCACAGAATTAACAACAGGTATGATTAAGAAATCTAACTACAGCGTTCAGTAGCGTCAGGGTTTGAATCCTGTGCTGGCTATATTATTAGCATTGGCAAACACGTGGGCCAATCTTCTTTGTCGAGCAGTAATGTATATTCCTATAGTAACACATCTGCATTCAGCTTGGCTTGTGTAGGAAATAATAGAGCGTGGGTTTTGAATCACTATCTTTATAGAGTATACCCATTCATCGGCTCAAAGAAAGGCGTGTCTATCTCGTATCGCCAAGATCGGTAAAATATCCGCGTGGCAGACTGCATAGCAATACTCGACATATTTTTATTATTAAAAGCCATCCATATAGGCACAGATCAATGTATTAAGCTACTGATATATTTGCCCATTAAAAGCATTAATTTATATCTGCATAGATGTTTTTCCTAAACCTGTCTTTAATAAGTAATAATGGAGAAATCCGACAACCATATCTTATAGGCTATAAAATGCCCAAGTATTTCAAATATGAATCTAAACTATAAAATGCTAAGGAGGCAAAAAAAAAATACTACTGCTGAGATATTTCTTTCCCCAAATGCATGCCTCACTAAATATACATATAGAGTGAGATGAACTCATATCTTTGCAATAAGTAATATTGCCTATTTTAAATTTTAAAAGAAGAACTAGCATTATTATCATTATTATTTTTACATTTAGATAAACGCATACACACTTATATATATATACCATTCTACCTTCTTTAATTGTCACAAAGAATCTTAATTTAAATCAAATAAAATAATTTGAACACATTTATATTTTTAATTTCTTTACCAAGATACTGTGATTATGCATATACGGGAAGAGGGCGGATTTTTTTTTTTATATATTTGATTTCTTTTCTATCTCTTTTTTTTTTTATTATTAAATAAATAACATTTTCCACTAAGTCAGAATTAGACGGATTTAAGAAATTTAACTTTGACTGATTCTTATTTCATCATTCAAAATGAATTGTTACCCCTTTCCCACTTTAGATTCGGGATAAAACAAACAAATTTTTATATAAATTAGTTTCATAGTGTAATATCATTTATATCCATATTTAACTAAATTGGCACAAAGAAATTAATCAATCAAATATATATTATATTTAAAAGAACATACCGGCATATCTCAAAATAAAACATAGAAAAGCTGCAATTTTAAACTCTCTAATAATCTTTTTGTTCTACTTAGAATTATACATTACACCTTTTTCTCTTGTTTGAACCATTAATAAGTAATGGTTAAAATTTAAATTGACTTGTTAAAACAATAATAAAAATAAACTAAACACTCATATATGTATAACCGTCCTATTGAAACACATTTTCTTAAGATAGTTTTTTTCAAATTTTATGAATCTAATGAAATTAAATGTTCGCATTTTTTTTTTTTTATAGAAGGTATTTTTAAGATATAAATAATTTTTTCTTTTTTAAAGATAGAAAGTTTATACTTGCGATCGATTAGGGTGTCACTTTGCTTGATGCAGATTTTTTTACCGATTCATTCATTGACAGGGTCGGCCTTGGGCTTCACTGGACTCAGAATAGACTGGCTTCAGGTTGCTTCTCTATTTTTCTTCGATGGATCATTGTGTCACTTTGATTGAGGCAGATATTTTTTTCAGGTTCATTCATTATTAGGATCGATCTTTGGCTTTATCGGACTCAGGATAGACTGACTTCGCTGTTGATTCTCCATTTTCTTTCATAGCAGCAGCATGGGATTTGTCTATCCTTCTCTTCTGTAGATGCATTTTTCTGGAGACTTTCCAGAGAAAGGAAAAGTAGTTTGTACTACTCAAAAGTCATATCGTGGATCTTTTCTCTAACTGCTTGACTTTTAATTAATTAACTGCTTGACTTTGAATTAATTAACTGCTTCTAACTGCTTGACTTTGCATTAATTCTCCAACTGCTTAACTTTGAAGTTAATAATTTGAATCAATTACTCTCCCTGCTTGACTTTGAAGAATTTGAATTGAATTCCCTGGTTCTTTTTCTTTGCTCTATATATAATATTTTTTTCTAAGCAAGGCTTTGTTTTCTCTCTATATATATATATTTTTAACACCTATAATATATTTTCCTTGGTTAGAAACGAAAACAGACTGCATGATTAATTTTTCCTTTTTTTTAATTACATCAGTTTAAAGATTTTTAGGATTTACATCAGTTTGAAGATAAGAAAACAATTCAACACTCCCATGCAACTAGCTGCATTGATCTTTTACCAAAAATAGGTGACACAATCAAGATAAGATTACACAAAGTTATAAAATCTTACTTGCCTTTTAATCGCCTCAAGGATGAGAAAAAAATGAATTCACACTTACATGCAACTATATTTTTCAGAATATTTATGAAAAAAAAAGCAGAGTCATCAAAATGTTATTCGCAAGGAACAAACTGCCTTTAGGATAAAGATATACGACAATGGAAATATATTTTTCTTTCCAAAAATATATACATAAAAAAATGCACTTCAATAGAACAATTTACACATACATAAGTCCACTCATTCGTAAAGTCATACACCTGCACCTGCATATATCCCCTTTAGCAAACAAGCAAAAACAAAAAAAATTAAAAATTAAATATGAGTTTTAAAATATATATATGTATACTAATTTTACCAACTAACATGAAGCTCTGTGTGTTCATACAC